>JAXIVD010002130.1:12500-66832 GCA_036785275.1 Cancer borealis
TAGCATTCATTGTCTTATACACACAATACTTCTTAAGCCAATCAGATTCATTGTTTCATATCGGCTACGATTTCGTCTCCCCCCTGCTCAGTTGAAATATGGCGGGAAATTTGTATGATGGAGGTGACATCTAGCGGACACTAGTGAAAGCATAGCCAATAGCATTCATTGTCTTATACACACAATACTTCTTGAGCCAATCAGATTCATTGTTTCATATCGGCTATTGTTTTCAAAGTCTCTCCCTGCTCTTCCCTCTCCCGCTCAGTTGAAAAATAGCCCGTGATCAGTGAAGTGTAACGTGTGAATATTCTTAATAATAATATTGATAAGAAAGATATTATACAAATGGAGAAAGATAATTAGAGTGATTTTAACGCTACGTAGTGATTGTTTAAGAGTTTTTTGCGGTAAGGACTGTGATGTTAAGCCTCAAACCGTAGTTATTAGTGTTCTAGAGGCTACCAGATTAAGTGCAAAATCAGTGTTAATTTAGTGTTAATGACGTATTATATAACAAAATCAGTGTTAATGTCGTGTTATATATATATATATATATTCATAGGTCTATTGTTAATACTTCAGTTGACTTATGTAGTACGTGCATCATCACTGCACATTTGCTCCATTTGAATTAGTTCTCACGGAGCCTCAATCTTGTACATACACATACTGGCTCTGGCTCCGGCCTCTTGTGTTATTTAATATTATATCTGCAGGATACCAGCAAATTGTGTTTATTTGATCTCCAAGTGTCTCTAAGAACCCTATCACACACCACGTGTGTGTGTGTGTGTGTGTGTGTGTGTGTGTGTGTGTGTCTATGGTATAAAATAAGTACAAATGACAAGACTGCTGTACAATAGTGTAATTGGATAATCATGTAACATACAGTATATATACTTATAACTTAAAAAACACAGTACTTTTTAGTGTCCTTCCTCTTCTGTTGCTCTCCTTGTACCTTTTGCTCAGCTTCCTTAAATTTTTGTAGCTCTGACTTTTTAGCTTCTAGTCTGCTATTTATAATACCAAGTGCAACTTTGTTATTGGTCTGCCGTAGTTTTGTCTTTTCCATCTTGTCTACTTCTCTTTCAAGTTGCCGGATATTTGCACTAATCTGATAGTTTTTCATGTTCAGGTTTTTAGCAGTGTCCTTCTGGAGAACAGTTGAACATATATTCACAGCTGGTTTTTCCTTAAAGTCATCAACATCATCTTCAGAGTTGGCACCTAAAACAGTAAGAAACATCTTAGCATCTTAACATCAAAATTGTCACAGATATTCCTTTCCTGTGATAACATAAATATGGTTCACTATAAGCCACACTGTGTTACATTGCATTACACTTTTATCTATTTATCTATCTATAGCTCTGCTGCCTCGTCCTCCTCTAAGGATTTCCTTCGAGGAAGGGCCATGGCATTCAAGGCCATGTCAGCCATTCCAACACTCACTTTATCCCTCCACTTCAGTGGTGGCCTCCCTCTTGTACTTTACCTTTCAATTTCACTCATGTGCATTCTTTTAACAAACTCAATTTCATTCATTCTCACCACATGTCCAAATCACTTCAATGTATCATGCTTTACTCATTCAACCACTCCGTAATCAATTTATTCCCTTTGTTGCTTCACCAATGCCAAAGTTCTCATACACATTAATTGTTCTCTCTTTCCCAACTTGACATCCCACATGCTCTTCTTACGTAACTTATCTCCACTGCACATATTCTTCTACTATGCAACTTTCCATGTCCAAATTTTTTATGCATATGTTAGAATAGGAATGATAATATTATTTCTTATACCCCTCTCAGCTTCCATACTTACATTACTGCAATTTATAAACCTCTTCAGTGTCTCTATGACTTGTCTTCTTTTCTAAGCTCTCTCTTATATCTCTTTCCATACCACCTCACTTCCTTCCTTTCTTCTCCCCCTGATCTTGATCTCTTCCATACTTTACACTCTAACTCTATAAAGTTTCATAAAAATAACTTCCTACAATTCAATTTCCTCCTTCCTTTTGCATAATATTCAACCTCAGCTTATTACCCATATCTCTTACTCTGACTTTCATCTCTCTTATGCATCCATCCATGTATGTATTGAACAAGTATGGTGATATCACACACCCCTGTCTCACTCCCACACTAATCCTAAAACTCTTCCTTAATTCTGTCCACTTGTATAGACACGCTGGCATCCTCATAAAATGGCATCATATCCTCAAGCAAATGCCCACCTACTCCATAGATCCTACAAACATTCCACAGGATCTTTCAGATAAGCCAATCATATGGCTTCTCAAGGTCTATAAAAGCACTATAAAACTTCCTATCTTTTTTTTAGATATTTTTTGACATCTGTTTTCACAGCAAGAATCTGATTCACATATTCTCTACCTTTCATAAATCCCCTTCTGTTCTGCACTTACATTCCTTTCAGTTATCTTTCAGTCTTTCATTTACAACACTACCATACATATTGCCTGGCCCACTGAGTAACTGTTGGGGTCGTCTCTGCTCCCTTTTCATTTATACAAAGGCACAATGATGGCTTTTCTCCAATCTTTTGGCACACTAACTTTCTTCAATGCTAAATCATATATCCAAAGCAACCATTCCATAACTGCATCCCCCATATAGCTAAGCATCACTCCTGTTATGTCATCAATGCCTGGAGCCTTTCCTATCTTCAGTTTCCTTATTGCTTTCTGTATCTCATTCCTTTCCATTTCACTCTGCAGACATGGTTGCCCCATATTGATTTCTACTCCCACACTTGACATATTACATTTAATTGTACTAAATAACACTGTGTTTCATGCTGTATCAAGTTACTTTGCACAGCATTGCATTACATTGTTACCTTTTGCTCCAAGCTTTTTGTTGATTATGTCAAACACCGATGTCTGTTTCCTCAGTCTCTCTGCAGCCTGAACAGATTTAGCTTCTTCTATCCTTCTGTCCCTATCCAGTCGTTTCTCAACTTCCAGCAACTCCTCACCATTAGATGCTTCTCGAAGTTCCATACAACGGTCTATAAAGAAATTACTGTTCTATAACAATAAAAAAGTAAATATAAGAGAATAACACTTTCATTATAATTTGCCTTCTCCTGCACAGTGAAACAGCATTCAAGAAAGAAACATAAACAAAAATATATCAGCGTGAAAAATTGTCATAATAGGGTAAAATTATTGTTAAATATGGAATAAAAATAAAACAAATAAACAATGGCAATGGCATGGCACCGAACCTTACCTTTGCTCACATTCATATACCTAACCTTATATTTCATTTCTCTCTTTTTTATACACTCAACTCTCGATTCTCCATTCTACAGATTTTGTATTCAACGGACTCCATATACAGTACTACCGAACAGGTGGACAGAATCATTCAAAAAGTCCACTGCTTGAAACATCTGTCTGCTAGATGGCAGATTCAAGTAGCGGACAAGTTGATTCCCCATTTAGTCCATTAAAACAAGCTTTGAGTGTATCATTTTCACTCACACGAAACTTTTCCTTCAGTTTTTTGTTAAATAGACTCACCACTTACCTAAAGCTTCTTATGTGGCTTTAATCACTTATGTTAAAATAAATAAAATTTCTGCATATAAAATACATCAGTAAATGTAAGTGTCCCTACTTACAACCTACCAAATACATCTTTCTTTGACATCCTATCTTAGTTTGTGATGGTGTTATCATGATAAAAAATAGCTACCTCAGATGTGCCAAGCTAGGGCACTTAAGCACGCTCTCAAATATAAGCCAATTTTTATCTCTCATCATTAATACATTTTAGAAGGCTTAGGTAGAAATAAGTACAGTCTCTTGTTTGTGCAATGTGGGCTTTTGGAAACTCAGTAATCTCTGACCATGACAGGCAAAGCCTCCAAAAAGACTTGCACAAAATCTCAGCATGGTTTGAAAGGTGGGAGATGCCTTTTCACGTTAACATGTCACATTCTTCAAGTGGGAAAAAAAAGAGAATTGGATATGCAGCACTAAACTTGAAAGTGTACAAAGTGTCAAACATCTTGGTGTTACAATTGCATTGTACCTCAAATTTTCATAGGAATGCAAAAATGGTACAGATAAAGGTCAGATAATGTTGGACTTTATAAGCAGAAATTTCTTCTTAAAAAATAAAGAAATAATTCTACCCTTGTATCAGATTAGTGAGACCCCACTTGGAGCATGCAGTGCAATTTTGGTCACCTCACCACACAAAGGACAAAACAAAATTTGAAGCTATCTAGCATACAACTACAGGTTGACTATCGATAATCCGGCAATCGATATTACTGTTCCTTCAGTATTTCGGCATGAATTTCAGAATATATATATATACACACACACACACACACACACACATATATATATATATATATATATATATATATATATATATATATATATATTAAAAGGGTAATGGCAAAGAGATAACAAAAAATACATTAAACAAATCCCTCTTGTCACCAGACCCTGTAAAGAGGACAGTTGGAGAAATAAAGCAGGGGGTGGAGGTGTTTATGTTTTGATGGCGCTGTATCCAGTATTAGCTGTTTGCAAATGCTTGCAACAACAAACAGTCCTTCCTTTTCACTTATTTGCCGTAATTGTTAAAATCTGCTGCTGTATAGTCAGTGATGAAGATGATGATCCTGACAGCCCATCTGCTATTTAACTTCTTTTCAAGGGTACAGTAATTAATTAAAATTATGTACAACTATTTAATTTAGTTGTTGAACATTAAATTTTAATTTCCTTTTCACTGTTTAATTTCCTTTAACTGTTTAATTTTCTTTCTTTAAAGCATTGTAGTAATTTTCTGTTACAATATATACAGCATATATAGGGTCAGAAGACAAAACCTCAATAATCTGAAAATTTCAAAAATTTGGCAGTCCTAAGATCCCGTGGTTGCCAGATTATCGATGGTCAACCTGTACTAAGATGATCTTGTCCATACATAACTAATCTTAGCTCCTTATCAGCCTCCAAATCAGATAAACAACACCTACCTAAAGAAACACCCTGAGGGTACACATAGGCTGACACAGGCTCAACACGCCCTTCTCCATCCCGACCTAGACCAGTGCCTACTATGTAGCCCATCTTTCTCATCAACTTGGATCCAATGCCCTGGGAAGAAGAAATTACAATTAGTTATGTCCTTAAATGAAAATATGCTGTTAATTTCTGCTTATAAGGTGGCTGGTTACATGTAACAACCCAAAATTACTAAGGAAAAAGTTTTAGTTTTGAGCTTATCTCGCTTTATCAGATGACCCTCCATGAGATGGGGATTAAGACTGGCTTTACAATTAGGTGAATTAAGTTTTACACAGTTGTTCGAGGATGGTTTTCTAAGTTGTTTGATACTGATTTTATACTAATCACAGCACTACAAAGTACCTATTAAACATAATTTAAAACTGGTTGCCTGGAGAACAGTATATCTGTACTTATCCTAATATATTAAAAATGCTGCCACTCCACTCCTATATACACTTCACACAATGCAGGAAGCAATATTATTATTTTGTCTTTACAATGATGCACATTGGCAACATTGCCAGATTTTATTCTTTGCTATTATTTGCTTTAAGTTATATTCAAAATATATAGATAGATAGATTGATGCTCACATTAAAACTGCAACTGGACACTGTACTTCCATGTGAACTTGCTCATTTGTGCAGCTTTAAATTAATCATTATCGGTTTTAACCTTAGTACAAGTAGCCTATATTATCTCAACACAAGAAATATAAGATATTTTACAGTTATGTTTGCATCAATCGGTTGAATGATAAAAATTATAAAATGCATGCATTAAATTAAAACATACTTTGGTGTGCTTCTCCCAATCTCCTAGTCGACATGACAAAGAATGCTGGTACCAGTTTGCACTTGGGATGAAGATCTCTCTCTCATCTTCACTAATGTTTGGGCTTGTGTCTTTGGAGAATCCAGGCCTCTGAAAACTCTGAAAATACACAGAATTTTCATTAGAGTTACAGGTGTGAGTGTAATTCACCACAGTCTTCAAAATCATGTGCTAGCCTCTTAATCAACATCCATTAACTTCCCAGAAAGAGGTTAGAGCTCATATTCTCCAATCTATGGATGAGAGTGTGACCTTTCAAACACCACACATTATCTTCTTGCTTAAGGACAGTAACTGCTCGATCATCAGTAAAAACTTTGCACCTTGAGTGAGGGTCTAACCTTCTTTTTTACTTTTCTACAGTTATTCCACCCTTCACACCTGCAGCCTTACCACACTTAACTTTATTTATTGCTTTCTTTACTACCTTTTCATCAATTTCTTTGTGTATTCACATGCTTTCCACTTGCTTTCACATTCCAATCTCTTTCAATTAAATATTTCCTTAATCCGTCAAAGTTTTATTTCTCATTGTTATATTTCCCATTTCTGCGTTGTTTCGTTCTTATTTCATTTCTTTTTAATTGATTTCTTCTTCAATTAGCATGATTGCTTTTTCCTATTGGTCACTGATATTTAACTCTATGTATTATGTCTGATTCCTTTGTTAGTGTATTAGATCAAATCTTAATGGTTCCTCATTTCCCCCATACACATTTTTTTTTGTGAAAGTAATGTAATGTACTCATAATTTTGTTACCTTTTTGCTATCAAAATCAGTTTGTTACTAAATATTATATGCATATATGTATTACATATAATTTGCAAAAAAAATATATAAATAAATAAAATAATTAATTAATAAATCAACTAATTAAATAAATAAATAGCAAATAAAATTAAATAATCAAATACAAACTAAGCAAATAAATAAATAAGTAAATAATAAAAGTCAAAGTAATAAAACTCTAAACATTACCTCAGCATCGTCATCACCATCATCATCATCACTGTCATTTTCCACATTGTCCTCACAAAAAAGAGGGAAAAGTTGTACTGCTGTCACTTCTGCAATCTCTTTGTTCTTGTCATACTGAACACAGAATGCTGATCTGTCTTCCAGAATGTCTTGTATAGTTGCATTGGTCCAAAGATCACTAGTGTGCTGCACCAACACACGACTTCCAGGTACTAAAGAATCAAAATCTGGATCTCTGAAAAAATAAAGTGGAGCACTATTACTCTGCCCTCCTGGCATACATACCAAGCATAGAGCAAATCCTTAACACTAATATATGGAAAAACTTTTTTTTAGGATTTTTATGCATTTATGTTACTGCCTTGGCTGCCAGAGGTGTGGTGAAATGACTGACATAAAATTATGATATTGTAAAATTATTTTGCATAGTTTTCTGTACATCTCACAAATTATCACTATTGGGAGGTCAGCATTCATTTACTGACATGCATAATCATATGGATTATAAAGTTTCTTTCCCTAGAGTCTAGACTCTTATATATCATGTTTTCGATGCATCAACAGCAAATCAAATATAAAGCAGAGAAAGTGGTCCAGTGGAAATATATATATAGCTTTTACTTAAGCATTTTTTTAGCATGCTTTAGGAATATTGAGCAAAATTTTTTTCACTGGGAACTTTTAAACACTCAGTCCTCCATATATTACTTCAAAAGTTTTCAGTTTCCTGAAGGAAACAGATAGATAAGGCTGGATATTTGAGGGGACACAAAAAAAATTATGAAAAGGAATTTGCCTGAACAACATATAATGTACAGCTTTCCCCAGAGAAATATAGATACTTGGAATGGACTAAAAGAAGAGGTGATAATGGCAAAGAATGTACAACAACTAAGGAAAGGCTGAAAAACATAGATACGGAAACAGGACCACAAAAGTGAAGCTCCTGTTGGGATTGCACGGTCACAACTCCTCTGCTTATGTCCCATACCTATTCACTGCTAAGTGAACAGGATCTGCAGAGTAAAAGGAAACAATCCTAAATTGTCTCCGCCTGACCTGGGAATCGAATCCAGGACCTCTCAGCCGTGAACTAAATGCACTAACCCCTACACAACTGGGCCACTATATTAAATATAAATTGAATGCAAATGTGATTGTTTTATACCTATATTCCTTGATTTCTGATACAGGAACAATATTTCCATGAGAGAAGCGACACTTGTCTTCTGAGAACTTGCAGTGGCCAGAGAGGAAGTACCGACAGGTAAGCATCTGCATGGAGGTTGGCTGACTATACAATACTTTCACCTGGAATTCAGTTTATCAGGTGTGGTGAGATTGAAATAAGTTACTATATTCTATTTACAGCTTTATATTCTCATGAAGAAAACCACAATAAGTACATGATGGGAAAAATATTAATTCTTGCCTGTGGATCTGCTAAGTTTATTTGTCCTTCCTTTGTCTCAAGACTGAGGATGACAGCATTGTGGTAGGAGAGGCCTCCCCACTTCTCAGTGAAAGGTGCTCGGTAATGATTTCCTACCATTGCTTCAAGCTCCTCCTTTGGATATTTTGCAGGTTCTTCATCAGTCTCATCCTCTCCTACTATGGCTGCAATTTCAGACTGAAAAAATAAAGAATATTGTAAGCTTATCACTTTCTAAATTAGAAAAAGAGATGAACAGTATTGTCAGTGTACCTATGAATTATAGAAGTAATTCACTGGTCCCTCAGCCAAAAATTTCCTTGAATTACAATCAGTATTCATTGGTAATGAATGTGTTAACAGTGGCGCTATCTATGATTCCATACAAGATCAATGAATAATACAAATCTAAGAACTTTTTCCTTGACTTCTTAAAATCCTCGACAATGAAGGTCTTTCTATTGGTCTTGGTAATCTAAGCTGTAAATTTATTTTTGTTTCCTAGCAGACCAAACCATACCTGATTAATGCCCAAGTGACCTCACCACAATAGGCTAATAAGTTTACTTTGATACAGGCTGCAACAAGAAAAATGCCAAAATCACATTAAAAATTTTGAAAAGCTTAAGTATATAATATGAATATCAAGTACTTACACTATTTGTAAGTTATGTATTGCTTATCTGTATAAAATAACAATGTAATGAACACCTTTACATTTCATGGTCATTTTGAATGCTGGTTTGTTCAAAGGTTCCTTTAGCAGTGCATTGCCAGTTTTCGACAAGGTATGCATATACTTACTTTAAATAAATATCATACAAATCATAATTGTGTGAAAATAATATGAATTAAGAAAATTACCTTGAAAAGTGCAAATTCATCATCTAAATTGTTGTCTTCACTTTTATTATTAGATGGATTGATGCTTTCTGAAGTTTCTTGGCTGTCACATAGTCTGTCATCCTGCACTTCACCACTGGATGGCTGTTGGTTCAACTGTTGTAGCGTGAGCTCAAGAAGCTGCAGGAGATTGGCTTGTAATTCTTTCAGTTGACTTTTATCTTCATTTCCAGCAGTTGCAAGTGCCTCTTCAATTTGCTGCAACTAGATCAAAGTCATCTCATTATTTCTGCTTGGTTAAAGTTCAACTTCATTTATGGTAGGTGTTATTAAGTCATGATATATCCTCCCTTTCTCCCTTATAAATATATATATACACATATATATATATATATATATATATATATATATATATATATATATATATATATATATATATATATATATATATATATATATATATTTATTTATTTTATTTTATTTTTTTTTTTTTTTTCCCCCTGAAAGTAGTCAGCTCAACTCCTGATAGAATTCTTGACTGGGAAAAACAATGATGACGATGATATTTAATTCATGTACTACTAGTAGAAAAGTATGTATTACACAAGAAAAGAAAATTCCAATCCATGTTAATAAGTTTAAACTAACCTGTTTCTGATACACTTCTATGGATGCCAACAATTCTTCAGCAGTCATGATTATTTGTTGAATACTATCTTCTTCCTGTAGGGCTGCATCACCATATCATCATGTTTGATGCCTGAAATCACGTACAATTTATTGGGGAATTTTTACTATATGTACAGTAATTGTATGATGACACTTTCAAATGAAAATGTCAAATTATCAAACTAAAGCAATATCAACTATCAATGAAGTATCAGTTTAATGTGAATCTTTCAATTCTATGTGCATCAAATATGGACTCTCAATACGTGCTTAATAGTTTTGGTAAGACACTCTGAAGGAAAGATAGAATGTCAATACATAATTATGCTCTTTAACCAATTGTCAAGCAAAGTACATTAATGTACGATAGTATTCATCAAAACTGAAACTAACCTCAACACTGTATCACCAGCTGCTTTTAGCTTCTCTGTGACCAACTCAAACATGCCAGCAACCTGATTAATCAAAGAAAATTTCTTTTATTATACCCAATATAGTTGCTGTTTTGAATTTAAAAAAACTTAATATATCAACAATATATTCTAATGTATTCTAATACTATCTTACAAACCATTAACCATAATCACATCAAATCTACAAAAATATACAGAAAAATAATTTCACAACAAAAAATTCAGGATTCATTCCTGCTGGTTGAGAAATGACATGTACTGAGTCTGGACTTAAGCTGAACCTGTCCTAGTGCGGATTACTTACTATGAATTTTACTAATAATCAAGCATTATACGAAATAACTTACTAACTAGTAACTTTGTCCATGATTCCAACTAGAACTGTCCAGCCTCTATAAATTGTGCAAATGGCTCATCAGTTTTGAACAATCACCAGATATACTGCAATACTGGGACCTCAAAATCATGTCTACAATCTGGAAGAAATACCCAACACGGATTTCCTTAAAAAGGATTTCAAAGGAAAAGGATTACTGCGTGAAGAAATGGCCCACATTACTATAAACAGAATGAAATGTGGGTAATTCGGTTTGGGGAGATACTACTCTCCCTTTCTCTTCTGTTCCTTGTATTTTCATAAGATGAATATATAGAGGAGGGGCTTGCCAGACCCCTCCTTCAGTCCTTTTTTGTCCTTTTTTACAACCAGCTGGAAATACTGTGGTAGTATTCTTGCAGCCCCCACCAAAGGCTTATTGACAAAAAACATAAATTAAATTAAAACTAAATTAATAAGGCGAAACTAGCAGTATGCATAAATGCACAGCACAATTTGAAGTTGGCAAAGGAAGCAGCAATGTACAGAAAGCAATATTAAAATTAAGAATGAAGGAATACTGAGTCCGTACCACCATGCTGAGCTGAAGTCCACAAGGCTGCATCATTTTGACAAGGACAATCCCTTAAACGTCTAAATTCATGTATCTGAAGTTAGGATAGGTTAGATTAGTTTAGAAAATAAGTGCCATTAGAAAGTAAACCAATCAACAACAACAACATGCCGGGGCTGAAAAGTGACTTTGTATTAGAATGCTGCGACCTTCTTGTAAAGAATTACCAACTTCAATGTGATTAAACTAATTTTACTACTTTCTACTTACTATATATGGTAAATTCTTGTTGTCCTGCAGTAATTCTAAATTTGCAGAGAAGACACTACCAACCATTACTTCAATTGTCTCAAATGCATCCCTCATAAATGCCCGCTAGGATGACCACCGGTCCCTTAAAATAAGGAATCGTTCTGTATTGGAGAGCTGCGTTTTGCGTAAACCAATATGGAACGCCAGTTGTTCTGTATTTTGGCTGTCTGAAAGGTTAAAGTAAAGCTAAGTATAAAGTTATAAACATATGCGTCCCTTATTTTTCTGAGTCTGAGGTGGTCACCCTAATGCCCACTAAGACAAATTTACCAGTTCTATTGGAGTTCAAACCAATGCACTACTTCATTATTCTACTCACAAATGTTTAGATATCATTATTTTTGAAACTATTTACTATATACATATCCCGGGGAAAATTAATATCAACAGCATAAAGCGTCTTTGAAGTTAGGTGACTCAAAATTTTTTTCCAAGTCCCACACCCTAAAAAATCTTTTAAGTCCACCAGACACCCTTCGTGTCAGGGGAGATGGTATAACTGAGTGTGTTCGTGTGTTTGTTAATACAGGCGCATGCGCTGTTTAAGTCACATGGTGCTTTCCCAAGTGGTTCCCAAGCTTGTTGGCTATAGGTGAAAATTAAAACAAGAATAGGTGTATTGGCTTAAACTGTAATTTTACCGATTTACCTAATAAAGTAGGTAGGCAGATATCTGTAAAATTCATGCAGGATGGGCTGGATTTCATAGCAACCCTACTGAGAGCAAATAGATAGTTGGAATAATATGGAGATAAGGTTAGCCTACTAACCTTTTACCTTGTTTATTTTTGCTTTAACAAGTTTCCAGAAGTTGATATATATTGCATGATATTCTGCAATCTTAATTCTATCTGACGTGTAAGTATTAACCTTGGGAAAAGACACTAATGTTATCTCCATGTTATCCGGTAGTTGGAATAATTTTCTTTGGTATTTATCAAGAAGTACACTAGTCTCAGCAGCAGTTTTTACATCTCTCATAGGATAGAATTTGTCATTCTGAACATTTTGAATCTCATATACAGTATAAACGTCGCTAATGAAGTGTAATTGTAATGAATTATTAGGTTAGGTTAGGTTAGGTATTCTAAGTTGACGAAACTATTTTTTTCTTGTTGATTTTGATGTTTTGTTTCAGTCTTTTATTTGTTCTTGTCTCAAATCATTACTTGCCACAGGGGAGGAGGGCGGGCATAAAAAATTATTTGCTGACTATCAGATTCTTTCAAATCACCTAAAAATCTACCAGAAAAATAATAGTTTCGTCCAGCAGTGCAAGACTGGTGTACTTCATAATATTTACTTTTTCTTTTTTTGGTATTTCTGCATAACTACTTCTCAGACGATATCAATATGAATATGAAGTAGTACATACTATCCATAGTGTACTCAACACATCCGTGAAGCTTTCAGGCGGTGCTCATTATTATAAGTATAAATAGGACATATATGGCAATCCGGAAAAAAGTCTAGGGTGAGATGCTTTACTTTTGGTTAATAAAATATAAAAAGCTTATATAACCAAACCGTACCTAACCGAACCTTACATAACCTAATCTAATCTTAACCTAGCCATAACTTTATGTAATCTACCCATAACCTAACATAACATAACTTGAAAGATGCTTTACCAAGTAAATAATAACGAGCAACAGCAGCTGCAAGACAACTGGCAGGATGGATCCTGATGACCTTCCAGACAAGGAGTGAGAGGTGTATGCTGACCCTGTGGAAGGTCCTCGTCCTACCAAGACTGGAGTACAGCTGCCAGCTCTGGTCTCCCCAGAAGTTATCAGTGATCTCGGAGGTTGAGGTACCCCAGAGAACATTTACCAGCAAGATACAAGGGGTCCAACACCTTAACTACTGGGAAAGACTCAGGGAACTGCGGCTGTACTTACTCCAGAGACGCAGGGAAAGATACATCGTCATCTACGTCTGGAAGATCCTGGAACACAGGGTCCCAAATGTTGGCATTGTGGCCACACAACACCTGAGGTGAAGGAGGCTGTGCTATGTGAGGACCACTCCGGGATCATCACAAACGCAAAGGGTCAGGTCCATCGTACACCACAGCTTCACGTACAGCAGAACACAGGTGTTCAATTGCATCCCGACCACATTGCGAACGATGGAAGGGGTGTCTACAGACACCTTCAAGACACACTTGGACAAGTGGCTGACTACAATACCAGATCAGCCACCTATACCAGGATACCCCAGATAGAACTCATACTGCCTTGTTGAGTGGACCATGGAGAAGTGGGTGTCACCTGGCCACAGTGGAGCCCCAGCTCAGCTGCGTCACTAACTGATGGAAGTCTATTAAACAAGAAACCGCCTGAAACCTTCACGGATGTGTTGAGTACACTATGTATAGTATGTAGTGTACCACTTTATATTTATATTGATATCCTCCGAGCAGTAGTTATGCAGAAATACTTTATTTTAACCCACGGCAGCTATATGTCCGTTCTGATTCGATAATAGGTAGATAAGTAATAGGTAAAGCGGAAAATCTTAAGAACAACTCCAAATCGATTGTGAATATTATGTACTTTCGAGAAGCATAGATAGAGTACTTAAGTGTCTGTGAAGGTTTTAATGATCGCTCGTTGATATTAAGCTCACAATACAATGTTAGGTTATGTTATGTTAGGGGGTCTAGGTTAGGTTTGGTTACGTTGGAATAGTGTCCTGGGGGGTCCAGGGGGGGCGCAGCGCCCCGGCTAGGTTAGGTTAGGTTAAGTTTTATAATGTGATTTTGTTGATTTCTTTCGGATCACTGTATCTCGTTTATTATAGCCTTCCCCACCCAAAAACCCCGCTTTCCCAACATGTTCCCAAGCTTGTTGGGGAGAGGGGGGGCTGCGCCCTCCCTGGACCCCCCCCCCCAGGACACTATTCCAACGTAACCAAACCTAACCTAGACCTCCTAACATAACATAACCTAACATTGTATTGTGAGCTTAATATCAACGAGCGATCATTAAAACCTTCACAGACATTTTAGTACTCTATCTATGCTTCTCGAAAGTACATAATATTCACAATCGATTTGGAGTTGTATTTCTTAAGAATTACCGGTAAAGCATCAGCAGTCCACGAAACTATTCTGCATTATGCGTTCTTTCGATATAATTAAAAATCAACTTACCAATGATGTTCTTTCCAGTTTAAGCTTTATTTCATTGTGGAGGTATTTTTGTTGTGATTTCTTGTATGCTTGTCTTTTCTTTGCTGTCAAAATGTAAACTCAACAACACTGTCGTATAAGTAATAGTATGTTTACCTTCGATTGTAGAAAATGAACTTTCACTTGTTAGTTGTTACTTTCCAGGGGTAACGTGTGAAATTTTACTTAATATTTGAAAACGTCACGATGTGGTAAGACATATTATAGACTACACCATGGGTAAGATTATTCTGACATAAATCAAACACACAAAGTACCTCATGACATTAAGCCGTTCTCTTATTGGTGTCCAGTTCAAGTAGGGAAATACCTCAATTTGGTATTGGCCAGAAAACCGCTTTACATGAAGCTGCTACCAGATCAATGGTATATTCCAGAGTATTAATTAAAACAATTATAAAAAAAAACTAAGAAAAGTTTTGTAAGCCACTGCAACCAGGAAATAGACACTTTTGCATAAGAATACAACAGAGAGAGAGAGAGAGTCTCTCTCTCTCTCTCTCTCTCTCTCTCTCTCTCTCTCTCTCTCTCTCTTTGTTGTATTAGTATTGTAATGGCAAACTAACGAATCTTTAATGAATCACAAAATACAAACTTTATATGTCTGCCATAAGAACATAAGAAATGGGGACTGCAAGAGGCCAGTTAATGACCTACACGAGGCAGCTCCTTGAGAATAATTCAATATTTATCCATCCCACCTGTCATCCCTATCCATACTCTCATCCAACTGTCTTTTAAAGTTACCTATTGACTCAGCACATACTACGTGTCTAACCAGCCTATTACAATCATTCACCACTCTGTTAATGAACCAATATCTACCAGTCTTTCCTGAATCTAAGTTTTTCTAGCTTGTATCCATTTTCACTTGTCCTATCCTGACTACTAAATTCTAAAACCTGATCAATGTTTCCCTTATTAATTCCTTTTACCCGTTTGAAAACCTCAATCATATCTCCTCTTGCCCTCCTTCTAT
This sequence comes from Cancer borealis, assembly GCA_036785275.1. NCBI lineage: Eukaryota > Metazoa > Arthropoda > Malacostraca > Decapoda > Cancridae > Cancer > Cancer borealis. The sequence goes on from JAXIVD010002130.1 coordinate 28,122, forward strand.
CCAGGGAGTGGAGATTAAGACGTTTTAACCTATCTTTGTAGGATAAATTTCTCAGCCCCTGAATCATCTTGGTCATTCTTCTCTGGACTGCCTCCAAGGAGCCTATATCCTTCCTGTAATAAGTGGACCAAAATTGAGCTGCATAATCTAGGTGGGGTCTAACTAGCGCTAAATACAATCTCAGAATGACCTCAGAACTCCTATTTGTCACACAACTACTAATAAATCCCAGTATCTTGTTGGCCCTATTTCTAGCTATAATACACTGTTCCCTGGGGCGCAAGTCACTGCTTATTTGAACTCCTAAGTCCCACACACTATATGACCTTCCTAAGGTATTGTCATTTAGTGTGTAGTCTACAGCCCTATTACCATGCTATCTGACAGTTATTTGCTTCATATCTCAGCAACGTTAATGAATCTTACCCAAGCTTTTCAATTTTTACAAATTTTATCATCATATAACACCATGAAAAAAATAATAAATAAATAAATAAAAATAAAAACAATTTTGTATAACAATTTTATTCTTTTGTCCCATATTTCAATAGTACATTTTGACATATTAACTCTTTCAATAGGGAATCAACACAATTCCTGCTTTCTCTTACATCCTTAGTGGTTGATACTCAGTTGACTTCCGTTTTCAATGTTTGTTTGTGTAGCCCTTGTCTTCTTAGTCAACTGTATCATTATTATTATAATCATTATTTTCATAATACAGTACACAGTATATTCAAATATTCTTATGCAGGGTACAATGTGCCAACACATACGGGCCACAAAAAAGACGAGTAACAGTATCAGATGAAGATAAAATAACAATATAGTTATATATATTCCTTTCTGCTTCCTGAGCTAAGGTTCCCCCCTTCACCTTTTGTCCCACATAGTCCCCTTCTAGGACACAGTAAATGCATAAATATGTATTATACATCTTCATGTTTAAACACAAACTCAAAAGAAAATGTTATTAAATTTAATGACTAGAATAGTTATTTGGTTTTGATGAAAGGTCACTCTTTGAGACCTATTGCAGATTATAGAACCTCATGTATTCAACATTACTCTCCACTCACCTCTATCATACACAATCATCCTTGCTTGCTCCACAGACATTCTTTTTTATCATTCCATGCACCCATGCTCCCAAGTACTTAAACTCTCTCACTTATTCCATTTCCACTCCCATTTTACATTCTTACTCAACAAGGTATCATAAAATCAACCACCTCTTCTCTAGCCATTTAAAATATCATCACCCTACTCTTGATGGCATTTATTTTCAGCTTCTTCATACTACGTTTACACTAAATCAAAAACATCCACCATCCTTTGTATCATCTCCTTATTCTCTGCAAGCAGAAGTGTGTTATCTTTCAACTTTTCCCGTGGAATTATAAGAGATACTTGGTTATAATTCTAAATGTGTTTCTTTGATTTTAATGTATTGATTAAATAAATAAAAAAAGGCATGAATGAAAGCTGTTCAAACTTGCTCTATAAACTCATTTGAGCAACATACATAATATGGAAAAAAATCTGAATTTGGAGGAATGAGCAGTGTGATAGTAAACTTGTTGAAGGAAAGATGGCACACAATATAATTATAAAAGAATGGGATATATGCTGTAGATATAACATAATGACTCCCTGTGAAATGAGAGAATGGTGTTACAGCATTTAAGAGACATAAGGTAGGAAAGTATGATGACTACAATGTTGGAAGATGAAGTATATGGATGGAGAATGTAATGACTTTGCTATGACCACTTCTTAGAATCTAAAAGATGGTCACAGCAGTCTCTATCTAAGACTTAGATGGAGCTCCCAGAAAAAAAAACATTATAATAAATAGACAGCTAGGTTGTGTCATCTATCCCCACCAATTAGCTTTGCCTCTCAAGTACCCATTCTAGCTTAGCATTCCATCATTTCATGACATACAAATGAAACAATTGTTAAGTTTGAAAAATATGCTTCACATCTGTAAAAAGTTTTCAAATTTTGTAAAAATACTTTTTTGTATGCTTTGACTCTGAGCTGATTAATGAGTGATGTATTTACATTATAATTTGTTTTTGATACTTTAACTACATCTATACTATTGTGTACAGGCGAGGTGATAACTAAGAAGTATCCATTAGTATCATCTCAAGAACTATGTTAGTGGTCATAAGTTTTTCATAGAACTTAATGATCTTTGTGTACTATATCATCTTGTATCATGTCTGTGTTGAAGGCAGTAAGAAAAGAAAGTGACTTCTTAATAGATCAAAATTACTGTACACATGTAGACAGGCACATTAGGTTTTATTAAGCAAGAATCAATTGAAATAATCTCACAGCCAATATTTCTACTTCTCATTTTGTGATTCGAGAACAGGAAAAAAATTCAAATAAGAATGACAAGGAAACATTAGGACTCCAATCTCATCAATCTTAGCTGATAAAGACTTTACTGATAATTCATGCTCTAGATAGCTTATTAAGAGAGCATGTAATAACTTTATAATAATTCTAATACCATTTTCAGTCAAAACCTTAGAAAGTTTTGTCATGAGTGACAATAAGCCTAGGATGTGTCCTTCTCCAATATTCTTTAAAAAATAATGACAAAAATGAAGTGCTAATTACGTATGTGCATATGAGTCTAATGATAAGTGAAATGGAGTCAAGGTACCGTACTACTTATAAATATGTGGCACTCAGTGATAAGTGTTTCACTGTAAGAAAACCAAGCTATGGATTGCCTCAGAGCCATCATTATGGGAGTCAGCCTTGCTGAGGAGCTACTGGGACAATCATCACCATTGAGTTCTCTTTCTGAGTTGCCATATAGACCCTGCCCATATGTGATGTGAGTAAATGACTAAAGGTAGTGTATATATATATATATATATATATATATATATATATATATATATATATATATATATATATATATATATATAAATATATATACACACACACTCAACCCTTGGCAATCGCACCTAATTGGTGCATCTATCGCCGTGCAGTAGCCGAAATCACGCTAGCTGAACTGAAGAATTTATGGAAATAATTCAAGCTGTCACTTTTTTACCTAGTTTTTATACCATATATAGAAATATTTCATCCTTGTCAATCATCTCCACAATTTCTAACTTCTGACCATAGTTTAAGTTCTTCCTCTTTCTAACTTCCTGCACAGGTGCCACTGCCTTGTGCTGGCCAATGGCGGGAAGACGGCATCGGGGTAATTCTGCCATTGTTGTACAGTAACACAAAAACGTTCCACACAGGCGTGCAGAAATACTGCACATGCTCATGACAATACTTTTGTATAGCATTGCATTTTGTTCCCAGTTCTGCATACAAATTCAGATACACAAGCTGCCAAATTTAAGCTTAAATTTTACCATATATATACTAGTGTAATACAGATGCAGAATTGGGAACATAATACAAAGCTATATAAAATCATTGTCATGCGCAGTGCTTCTTCACCCTGGAAATTGGTGGCCTACCAACTTTGGGTGCCATATTACAGCACTCTCAGCATTTAAAAAATTTTTCACCAATTCAGATGAGCGATAGCATGCATTTTGAGCAGTTTTATAGGTAGGCGTGATAGCAGCACAACGCTATAGTTGAACGCGCAGCAGTCGAGTGTTGAGTGTATATATATTAGTGCAGGGAAGAGTGTCATGGGTGTGAAATAACAGGGTAAACCAGCTTCTGCTGTTAGGCCCTGATGCAGCAATTATCTCATACTGTGTGGATGATCCTTATGTAGTGTAGAGGAAACCAATCCCTTCTCATCAAGGGGCCTAGCAAAGTGCATACTTGTAATAATCAACTCCACTTACATTTAACACATACTAGTATCCATAGGTTTTTTACTCATTGTTGTTGTCAGAAGTATCACCAATTGGTGTGCGGCAAAAGGGACAATAACCCTTCTGGAGGACCTGCAGAGTATAGTCATCGGTGTGGAACATCTGCAAAAAGTGAATAAAACTAATCAACTGTCCATAACACTTGAAAAATAATAATAAATTAATAAATAAGTATACCAGTTTGAAAAATGTATATCATCAAATGTTATGTCATTTCATCAAAAAATGTCATAAATCATGGAAATAATCAATATTCCATGACTCAGCTTACATTTTCATCCATATAATATTGTCTTTAACGTATGTCAGTACGTCAGTAACTGGTAGGCTGTCATCTACTTTCCATGACATCTCTTTCTCAAGCACAAACTTATTAAAGTAAAGACAATTAATATTATTACCTTATTACAGTGGATACAGAGAGTAATTGGCATGTCTGGCATAAAATTCTTGTAGTACTGAAATTGGAGTGGCTTTGGCCATCGACACACTATGACATCATGAGGCTCCATTGCAATCAGAGCTTTCTTGCCCACTGTCACCGGCTGGTACTCTGAGCCTCCCTGGCAAGGTAAGAGACAATAAGTTCACACACAAACAAACACATAAACACACGAAGGGGGGGGGGGGGGGGGGGGAACAAAAAAAAAAAAAAAAAAAAAAAAAAAAAAAAAAAAAAAAAGGGGGGGGGGGGGGGGAAGCTAATCGACCCTTATTATATTTGACAAACATTTTATCTGATCAAATGTTATAGTCTTCCATAGTCTTACATTTGATCCTACTTAACTGCTTCACATTTCACATCAGCTGTTGTTAGCACTCATTCCTCTTCCACATACTAAGATTTAATCCTTCTACCTCCCTTTAGGGGGATAACAGCCTGGTATATAGATAGACAGATTATATTTTAAAGAGACTCTCCATACTCACATAAAAGTTCATCAAATTAGTAGTGAATGGATCATCGCTTTGCTCAGTATGTGTAGGAGAGCCATCAAAGGTGAGAGCTTCAGCAGTGCCTGAGTCTGAACGTTTCCAGTGGTTATCTTCTTCATCATCATAAGCGCCTCCTTTTGTGTCACTGCTGTCCTTAGATTCACTCCCTCCAGACTGCTGGATTAGATGCAGTGCCTCCTCATCAGAAATTCCTTCCTCCAGCACAAATTCAACAACTGGTAAGATTTCTGTTCAAGATAGATAAACTTCATTTACTTAAAAAAATCAAAGTATGACTACATATCAGATACATGTTTCATGCTTCATTACAGGTTCCTATCAGACGAGGAGACAAAATAGCAAATAGTTTTGATTTTTTATCCACTATCTCTATATATTATACTCTCCACCTATGTACTATAAATAATAAATGAAGTGGGGCACACACTCTAGCTGTGCGTAGCTGTGGGCGCTCATCACCCGTCACATTGGCCTTTGAACCTGTGGTGGAAATTAATCCATTACATTGGAACACAGGGCCACTGTGACATCCGATTTCCCACAGTTTATCTTCCCCAGGTTTCCCCAGGTATCCATTTATCTACCAATCAGTTTAGAAAGATGAACAGCTGGGTGAGCTGTACACCGCCTGCCTTTGTCCGTGATTGAACTCGGGCCAGCGGATTCGTAGTCAGACGTGCTAACCACTGCACCACTGAGGCGCATATGTACTATATGAATATGAATATGAATATATATATATATATATATATATATATATATATATATATATATATATATATATATATATATATATATATATATATATATATATATATATATATATATATATATATATATATATATATATATATATATATATATATATAATATATATATAATATATATATATAATATATATATATATATATATATATATATATATATATATATATATATATATATATATATATATATATATATATATATATATATATATATATATATATATATATATATGCATACACACACTCAAACCTCGGGTTTTGAACAGCCCCCTTTTCTAACAATATATATTGTATGTATGGGAAACTATCCCAAACCCATTATTACTTTCATGAATTATATTCTTACCGAAAGAGACAAAAGAGTAAACAAATGAATGGCAACAATTAACACACTGATTGCCATTATTGTTGACAAGTGGGTTGGTTGTGGAGCATCGGTAACATAGTGGTTGGTGCTCCTCATTGTCATGGAAAGGCTTGGCCCGAATCTTGAGAGCTGCTAACTCAACATCTTCCTGTAACAGTAATGGATATAACGTTCACATATTACATTCCATTATATGAGCACAAATTGATGAATCTGTTGTTTGCTGATTGCCTGTGGTTTTCCCATCTTGTATATCATAGTTACCACTGATATTTGATATATAATCTCCTTTAACATGAAGTATAATTTAAGATGTAGAAAATGTTTGTGTTTCTGCCTAAGACAGTAAGAGCTTCAGTGTGAAGCAGAAAAATTTCAAGGCAATATAAAGTGATTACCTGAAATCTTTGAGGAATGCGAAGAGATTGTAGTTTGTCTAGTACATAGCGAGCAAGCTTGTAGGCTTCCAAGTTCCGTGCCTGCTTTGAGAGGGTATACAAGGTGGAGCTGGGAGTTCATTAAGGGACCACACATTGTGCACAGGATTGTCAGAAGACAGAAGTTATAAAAATCTAAAAAGTTTGGTCTAATGTTTGGAAAGATAGACATCACCTGCAGTGTTCCATGTGGACTGCATACTGTTTAAAGCTTATTACTTGGAATATATCGTAGAGTCTGAGATGCTTATATATATATATATATATATATATATATATATATATATATATATATATATATATATATATATATATATATATATATATATATATATATATATATATACATATACAGTGGAACCTTGACTTACGAGTTTAATTCGTTCCATGACCGAGCTCGTAACTCAATTTGCTCGTATATCAAATCAATTTTCCCCATTGAAATTAATTGAAATGCCATTAATCCGTTCCAGCCCCAAAATACCACCCAATTTTTTGTTACGTGTTTTTAAATAAGAAAAATGTATTTATAAATAACAAATATTGTATAAAAACAATAAAAGTTAATGTAAAGCAAATCAGCATGAATGGCTCGTGCCTTCTCGCAGGTGATACCCTCCGTCACGGTATCTCCCGCAAGCTCCTTCTCTCTCACCCACATCAATAGCATATTCTCCATCTTTTCATGGACAGAGGTCCGGAGCTTAGAAATTATTTTAAAGCCCTTGGCTGGTGTTATAGCCTTTATCGACTCCTGCTTCAATATGGTACATATTGTAGAAGTACTGCGCTCGTATTGCCTCGCCAAGTCGATTACTGGCACACCTTGCTCGTGTTTTTCTATGATTTCACGCTTTATTTCGATAGACATCATCCTTTTCTTCTTTGCACCGCTGTGTTTTCCTCTCACTTTCTTAGCACCCATGGTTACAAACAAGAAATTTGGTAAAATAAATGCACAAAAGCACAGAACGCGAGCACAACAGAGATCCTTACGCGGCGAGGTAAACACAAGCAGAGAACGAATTTTGCACGGGAGAGCTGGGCGGGCGTATGGCTGCGTTTACTAAGACAATACTGCACGCTCCGTATTGCTCGGTGACAAGATTAGAGGTTTGTAATATTTCGTTTAATTATAATAAATAAGCATTTCATGGTAACAAACTATAATATTTTATATGTTGGCACTAAGCTCCTGTAGGTTTGCTACTGTAGCGTGCAGTATTGTCTAGTGAACGCAGTCCTGAACATGACTCGTACCTCAAATTTTGGCTCGCAATTCAAAGCAAAAAATCGACCGAGTGATGGCTCGTGTCTCAAAAAACTCGTATGTTGGGACACTCGTAAGTCAAGGTTCCACTGTATATATATACATATATATATATATATATATATATATATATATATATATATATATATATATATATATATATATATATATATGTATATACATATATATCGTAATAATATTTTTCTTCTTAATAGCACTATGCTTTTCACTAGCTTTCTTCGGATTCATGGCTAATAATGCCAAAAAAGCCACGAAACTGAGAAAAACCACTAAAACAAAACGATCGTGATGTTGCCTCAATGAGATGAACACGTAAACTGTGAGAGCAGAGGCTGTTACTGTTGGGGGAGCACGTGCAAGCTCAATGCCATCTATCGGCGGCTATTAGGAATCTTGTTCGTACTGCGGATTTCCACTCGTATTTCAAGACAAAAATACTCACAAGCCGCAGCTCGTTAAGCAAATTACTCGTACAATGGGGCACTCGTATTGCAAGGTTCTACTGTATAAGGTATGTATGAAATTATCCCTTTCCCTTCTTATTGCTTCAAAAATGTACAAAATGTGCTCTTTAACAGCCTTTGACTCTAATTTATAGGCACATTCCTAAAATCATAAATTACATCCCGCAAGACCACCACAAACAGATGCTTTCAAGGATACAACTTGGAGATGCCGGTGGGCTGTGCAGACATCAGCTCATGCATCAGGAACCTTGAAATGTTGAACAAGGCCTCAGGCATGTAGGCAGTGAAGGGTTCATCCTGTAGAAGAAGAAAAAAGATGATCAAAGATCATACAGCCTTTTGTAGTCTCCATTCCATGTAAATAAGTACATGACAGAGTCCCCCTTAGTCTATGAAAGGTGAAATAACGAAATTTCATTTATTGATGGAATTTAACCTCCATGATATGACAAATTAACTGTGCACAAATATTACAGCTGAGACGTTACTTTATGCATTTAGTATAAAAATTATTTACTGTCCCAAAATAATACAAATAAAAGTTAATAAAAATAATTAATAAGGTTTATGTCAATCAAGTTTCAACGTAAAATGCAGTAAATTAACCTACAAAGTTACCATGTAACGCTGAATAGTATGATACACATAGTACATTGATGCCTTCTTCTGGTAGTCACTAAATTTGCTCATCATGGCATTATATTCTTCTTCACTGAAAGGGGCCATAAACATTTATTCCATTAGTCATTAAGATCATTGAATATCTTTAAAAAGTTTACATCCATTATATCACAAATGTATCTTGCCCTTCAAAAAATATCTGATTCTATATATGTGTAAGTGAATACAAAAAAATAAAGGTACTAGCCGGACAATTATAATTCCAAAACAAATCATGGTCATGAAAACTTGAATAGCAATATACCACACACTTGTGCATGGAAAAAAAAAAAAAAAAAAAAAAAAAAAACTGAGATGGTCATGAGTAGCATACAACAACAGTCCTCACTGTAATGCCAACAATGGATTACATTTCTAAAACAGAGGACTATGGATGGTGGCTATTTTGGTAGATAAACAGAACAATGGATGAAATTCATGAAGGTACAGAGGGATAAAATTCATGAAGGTACAGAGAGACAGAATTCATGAGAGGGTAGTTTGGAAACTAAAAATTAATGTAAGACTATAAAATAATTCTGAGGTCTATGGCAACAATAAAAGTTTCCTTAAAACAAACAAAAATTCTGTTAAGAAAGCTAATAGATTGCTGGTGGACTGTCCTTATCTGACTCCATAGTTTTAATCAGAACAATATGCATCGATAAATTTTTGAGAATATTCTTGATGAGAATAGACTCAAAAGCTCTAGAAAAGCAAGATATTAAAACTATAGTCAATAGTTTAAAGGATCAAAATAGTTGCCCTTCTTTGAGACAAGTTGACTTCCAGAAAAAAAGAAAGATGGAGATTGATAAGAGATGGAAAAGTTTAACCAAACAGGAGAACAAAAGTAACGCTATCAAGACTATATGGTCAAGCCTTCCAAGGATCAAGACCATAGAAGACAGAAACATGATTAAGAAGAGGCATATTGAGTAAGATGATGAGGGTAAGGGAGGGAGAACCCTAAAATTATAAGAGCTGAAATTTTAGAAAAGTTTTGTATAAAAAATTTGGCTTTAAAGACAGAGGAAGAATAAAGGAATAAAAAATTAAGACAAACTATTGCAGATACTTTTGGCTGAATGTCAGAAGACATAATTGGGAATGAGTTGGTGAAATAATGTTTCCTATCTATGAGTGAATTTCTGGATTGTTGTAAAACAAATCAGGCATAATTCCATGCACAAATATAAACATCAAGAGTTTCAGGCGGTAGATACCTTGTGAACCACTTCCATATTTGATAGTGTGAGAGCTGGCTCAGTTGAATCAAGACTTTCATTATTCATAATAAGAGGTGTGTGGAACGCTTAATACCAACAACTATGATTTATATTCCAGAATGGTATTAGCATTGATATACAAGAAACATTACATGCATGCAAGCTTACTTTTCAGCTGCTAGGTCCAGACACTGCATTGCCAGCATCCAGTAATAGTAACCAGCATCATCAAACCTATTTTCATTAACAGCATTCATTGTGAGTTGTTCAAGCACCCTGAAGGCCTCCTCCGGTTTGCCAGCCTTATGGAAAGCTGTAATAAATATATCATACAATTAAATAAAATGTATTATGAATACTTATGATAAAACATTCATACAGGCTGAAATGTATCTGAGTGATAAGGTAACCTCACCTCATTACCAATGTGACCTTGTATTTTGCTAAGACACAGACTGCATGATTATTGTAAGATGGAAATTAAGTCGACTGTTTGTTTGCCTTTGAATTCTTTAAAGTACCATCTTGTATTACATCTTAAAGCAATGTCAAAAATAATCAAAAATAAGTATTCCTCAGACACCTGATCTCCCTTACATTTAATCTCTTCCTCTCTGCTAATCCCATACTCTACATTTCAGGCCCAAACAGTACAGTTGACATAGCTTTTCCTTCATACAACTGTACCGAGTACAACGGGCCAACTATCATTACGGTGATTCCTTTGCGGAATCACCGGTAAATCCTCGTATTCTCGACGCTCGTTAAGATACCTTGTTATGGTTAGAGTAGGTACTACTAGCGAAAGAGGATGATGGGAAAAACGCGTGACGTCACTGGAACTGAGGATATATATACCGGTCTGGGCGGAAGGTCAGTCACTAGTGTTCCGTGACCCCGCTCCAGACAGGTAAGCCTTCAGTGTTCCTAAAAGCCTTGCCACACTTGAAAAACATTGTTATTAATATCTAACGGTAAATTGTCCTCCCGGATACAGCTGCCGAGAGGACCAGCAAAAGACTGTCTTTCGGTTGTGGTTTGACGAAGGCTGCATGTGGAGTTGCCTCTCAAACAAGGACGACGGCCAGAAGGACCCAGTGACTCTCAAACAATATTTGTGACGTGAGTGTATTTTGGTCGTTTTCCATCAGTTCCCTCACGTATAGTTAGGTAGGATAGAATAGGAATATTTGTGTTAAGGTATATGTTTATGTTTGTGTCGCTAAGGGTGGATAAGCATTTGTAAGAGCACCACCACGGATATAGCGAGTACTTTATTTATTTCAATTACCATTAAAGTTGTCCATTATTTTTATATTCGTTTTTTCTTCTTAACAACGTTCGAACCTCGGTACAGTGGTTGCAGCGGTGTAGATGCAAATTACGCATCTACACCGCTGCAACCACTGTACCGACGTTGGTTCATAAACCAACGTCTGAGACTCGGTACAGTGGTTGCAGCGGTGTAGATGCAAATTACGCATCAGCCCACGTTGTCCGGAGGACGCTACAGTGTGCTAGTTAAGTAGGTAATTAGCCCCCCTTCCAGTTAATTTTTTATTCCCTTACAGAGTAGTGATTAGTGATTGGTGATTAGAATATTTACCGTTAGATATTAATAACAATGTTTTTCAAGTGTGGCAAGGCTTTTAGGAACACTGAAGGCTTACCTGTCTGGAGCGGGGTCACGGAACACTAGTGACTGACCTTCCGCCCAGACCGGTATATATATCCTCAGTTCCAGTGACGTCACGCGTTTTTCCCATCATCCTCTTTCGCTAGTAGTACCTACTCTAACCATAACAAGGTATCTTAACGAGCGTCGAGAATACGAGGATTTACCGGTGATTCCGCAAAGGAATCACCGTAATGATAGTTGGCCCGTTGTACTCGGTACACGGCGTCGAGAGGATGATGGGAAAAACGCGTGACGTCACTGGAACTGAGGATATATATACCGGTCTGGGCGGAAGGTCAGTCACTAGTGTTCCGTGACCCCGCTCCAGACAGGTAAGCCTTCAGTGTTCCTAAAAGCCTTGCCACACTTGAAAAACATTGTTATTAATATCTAACGGTAAATTGTCCTCCCGGATACAGCTGCCGAGAGGACCAGCAAAAGACTGTCTTTCGGTTGTGGTTTGACGAAGGCTGCATGTGGAGTTGCCTCTCAAACAAGGACGACGGCCAGAAGGACCCAGTGACTCTCAAACAATATTTGTGACGTGAGTGTATTTTGGTCGTTTTCCATCAGTTCCCTCACGTATAGTTAGGTAGGATAGAATAGGAATATTTGTGTTAAGGTATATGTTTATGTTTGTGTCGCTAAGGGTGGATAAGCATTTGTAAGAGCACCACCACGGATATAGCGAGTACTTTATTTATTTCAATTACCATTAAAGTTGTCCATTATTTTTATATTCGTTTTTTCTTCTTAACAACGTTCGAACCTCGGTACAGTGGTTGCAGCGGTGTAGATGCAAATTACGCATCAGCCCACGTTGTCCGGAGGACGCTACAGTGTGCTAGTTAAGTAGGTAATTAGCCCCCCTTCCAGTTAATTTTTTATTCCCTTACAGAGTAGTGATTAGTGATTGGTGATTAGAATAGTTACGTAGAGTTAATAGTGATGCATTGTTTTCTTTTTTTAAGTGTTAGTGATAGTGTTAGTGGACTAATACGCTTAAAGTCTCCTCTGCGGGCACCTGTCCCCAGATTGTTAAGTGAGTCGTGGTCTTCGGATCGCCGGGCGTCCTTCCCCCCTCCAATTAAATTTTAATTATGAATTCTCAGATAGACTTGTTAGGCGACTCGTGGTTTCCCCAGGAGGAAATAACAGAAGTGGGTGAACAAGCGCTTGGTGGAGCAATAAAACCAGAGTGTTCAGAAGTCGGTCATCACGATCAGAGGAAGATGGAGTCCTTTATTATTCTAAACAGAAAAGAGATAACACCTTGCTCGATTCGTTGGTGGTGCCCACGGTAATGAAACTGAAAGCCCATGCTATGTTTTTTAAATTGAAACGTCGGATGAGTGTGACGCGGGAGTTAGGGATATTAACTTATACGTGAGGGCGACTATGGTGGTGCCAAATACACACTCCTCCACTTCGAGGGTGGACGAGGCAGTTACTACTACAACCATCATTACAACCACCACCTCACTGTCAACGGCGACACAATCCACCGTGCCGCGGACAAGTTAACACTAGTTGTGGGTGATGGAGGTTCTATAGTCGACATGAGCGAGATCGTGTTTCCTTCCGAGGATGAGGATGACACGGAGGAACCACGCAGAGCCCGAAGGCCTGTGAGGAATTCCTAGAGGAGTGTTGAGAGGGAGAGATGGTAGTAAGTAGACCCCTGGGTGGTTAAAGGAAAGGTTACTGCCTATAAAAACTCTTTTGCAGCGGCGAGGAGATGCCGAACTGGTAAACTGGTCCCGCAGCTGAAGCAGAGATCACCGCAGTCCTGGGGGCTCTGTAGTGCCCAGGTAAAGGACTGGAAGTTCACCCCCCATGGATGAAGGCTTTGGTGAGACCCCGTCGAGGATCACCACCCTGCTCAGTTTGCCAGGACTGGTTGGGAGTTGGGTTCACCTATTCCGACCAGGAGGTCGAGTCACGTCTGACTCGGAAGTCTTGCATAGAGACAAGAAGAAGAAAGAAGAAGAAGAAGAAGACCGTTCCCGACTTATGTTGATAATATATAAACTCATGTTCTTACGAGTGTGAGAATACGAGGATTTATTTTTTTTAAAGAGGAAAGCCGTGTACCGAGTACAACGGGCCAACTATCATTACGGTGATTCCTTTGCGGAATCACCGGTAAATCCTCGTATTCTCGACACTCGTTAAGATACCTTGTTATGGTTAGAGTAGGTACTACTAGCGAAAGAGGATGATGGGAAAAACGCGTGACGTCACTGGAACTAAGGATATATATACCGGTCTGGGCGGGAGGTCAGTCACTAGTGTTCCGTGACTCCGCTCCAGACAGCTGCCGAGAGGACCAGCAAAAGACTGTCTTTCGGTTGGTGTTTGACGAAGGCTGCATGTGGAGTTGCCTCTCACACAAGGACGACGGCCAGAAGGACCCAGTGACTCTCGAACAATATTTGTGGCGTGAGTGTATTTTGGTCGTTTTTCCATCAGTTCCCTCACGTATAGTTAGGTAGGATAGAATAGGAATATTTGTGTTAAGGTATATGTTTATGTTTGTGTTGCTAAGGGTGGATAAGCATTTGTAAGAGCACCACCACGGATATAGCGAGTACTTTATTTATTTATTCATCATTAAAGTTGTCCATTATTTTTATATTCGTTTTCTGTACATATCTCAATTCGGACCCTCGGTACACAACCTTCTCTCTACATTCAATCACATCACTCTTCAACTAAACACTATCTTCATTCCACCCAACACCTTTCTTATATCATAGATCCTAGACTTCACCTCTGCCTCTATCCCTTCATCTACAGCAACCTTTTACCCTAAATGCTTAAAAAATCATTCTTCCATTCAGTACAACATTCATTCTTCTACCACCAACCACTATAATGCATTTCAATACTTTACTCTTACTTTAATTTAATTTCAATTTCATCCTTCCACACACTCATCCAAACTCCTCCACCAGCTGACACAATAGATAGATGAATATACAGTATATATATATATATATATATATATATATATATATATATATATATATATATATATATATATATATATATATATATATATTTACATACACATACGCACATAAGAGTTTTGTTTTATGTAAAGGATGTGTTCTACAAGTGCAAAAATAGATAATGCAAATAGTTATTTCAAAGGAGAAAATAGGGATGTGTCTCATCCCGCACAATAATGGTCTCCCAACACTTGTATAACTGTGAATTTTGGACGCATATGAGAAATCGATAGAGATTGGTTTACCACATAACTGTGAATTTGCATTGTCTGATGCCACATGCAACAAGACTTTGGTGTACAATCTTGTTACCTAACCGTATTTTCTAGTGCCAAACTTTTTGAACCTTTACACTACTTTGAGTGGGAGACAGTGACAGTCTCCTGCTTCTTTATCTTATCTTTATCTTTATCTTTAAACAGAAGCACCTAACCTTTCTGTGCCTGTAGAAACTTGTCCTGCTCTGCTAAAGATGTGGCATAGGGAACATAGACCAATTGTCGATACTCTGGATGCTTCTCTGCCCACACAAAGGCCTCGTCCCAGTCTTGCACTTCTACATAAAGTTCTATCACACTCTGCATTTCTCCCATTTTTCTGTCACAAAAAAAAGGATGAAAATATTCAGCATTATGTACATTTAAAAAGTAGAAACATTTAGAAGTAGGTCTATCTATCTATTCATATACTTGGCTTATGTTCCCCTTAAAAGAGGTAGCCAAGACTAAACAATTAAAATTGGGAGAAACTCTACTCTTCTCTCCCCATCTACATAGAGGAGAGGCTTCCCAGACCCCTCACTTCATCCCTTTTTGTCGCCTTTTATAATCTGCTGGGAATATGATGGTAGTAATCTTGTAGTCCCCATCACAGGGGTAACAGTCAATATTTGAAGACATGTTGATATTGGTAAAGGTATCATTATTTACTGCTAGACCTAATTTCCAGTCAGGATATAACTTATCATTTTCTGCTTCCAAAGTGATTCTGTTTAAAAATTTAAGAATAATCTTTTCCATCTAGAATTATATGTTCCTCTTGCATATCCTTTTCAGCATTTTATCCTATTCCTTTCCTCCACATGGTGAAACTATCCTTTGACTACCTCCAACACTACAATTCATGCTATCATTGTTATTACACATGCCATATCTTCCATTTACACTTTCACTATTTGGTTCACATCACAAACACCTTTCTGACAACTCACTATCAATGTTCAGAACCTAGATTTTTCACCTTCATTCTATGTCCAGGTCTCAACTGCATATGTCAGTGTTGGAACTACAGGCAAAATGTGATTTAGTAACATTCGATTTACATTTATTTGAAGCTACAAATAAAACATATTTTTTCAATTTTTTCATGATTTATAAATGCAGAATTTGCATATATAAATTGAAATTTTATTTCTTA
The DNA here is from genome assembly GCA_036785275.1 of Cancer borealis. NCBI lineage: Eukaryota > Metazoa > Arthropoda > Malacostraca > Decapoda > Cancridae > Cancer > Cancer borealis. Next base: position 44,286 of record JAXIVD010002130.1, read on the forward strand.
CCTTGCAAAAACAAAAAAATATTAAAATTAGCCTGAATTATATAGTTTGGGGCATTATTTTTCATGAATTTATAGTGGTAGAGTTCTAAACCTAATTCATTGTGTAGAACTGTTTGAAATTCTGGTCGTAGAGAGGGATGGAAGATGAAATTCTCCCCAAAACCCAAAGATGCCTTGTCTTGGCAATCCCTCTTAAAGGGAGATATAAATCAGGTATATGAATGGATGGATTTTGTTGAATGTTACTGCATCAAAATAAATAACAATACAACACAGAAATTCTAATATTATATAGTAGCCACAGTGAGATGGTTCTTATCACTGAGGTCTATAGTTATAGTTGTCTATGTTAAAATCAAGACAGCTTCCAGCTTCCCAATGTCACATAAAAAAAGGTTCTGATATACATACTTATACATTTCTGCAGCATAAGTCAGGGAGTTGAGGCGCCGCAGGTGTTCTGCACACAGGTTCAAGGTCTGACGATCACCCTTGTCAGTCTTGCGTCCAACATCCAACAACCTAGAGGTACCATTATTTGTTAACAAAGCTGTTAAAGATAATATGAAAGCCTTAATATTTGCTTTAAAAATCTGATCAGTATTTCGGTATCAATGGTTTTCATTAGAAGGCTAAATTCTAATTCAGGTATTTCATGGCATTTCTTTGGTATGTACTCAAAAGTCGCCCAGACAGATGTTTCTGCTTGCTTGTGTCCATATACCTCGACATTACACATTCCACTTCTCCCACCTTCGTTCCCTCCAACACTCTCTTCTCCCATTATATAAGGGATCAGCACAGAATCTAATCTACTATTGTATATCTATCTTGTCAACTAATTTTTTTGCATTCTCTAACCATTCTCAAATAAATTCAGGGTTCTAGATTCTACAATCTCCATCGAAATGATGATGATAATGATGATGATGATGAAAAGTAGTACGTGATAGCTGTCTTGTAAGGTAACACCCATGAACAAGATATGAAGTCATGATACTGCAGCCACACTGAGAACAACCACTGAGCCACTAACTTCAAAATGTTCAGATTTTTTTTTCTTCTCAGTAACCATTATATTCTCTTATGAAAGCAAAATACTATAATTTTTCCAATATAATATACACAAATATACCAACATATGTACTTGACAGATGTGTGATGCTTGGTTGGGCTGATTTAATACATGAAAAATTGAGGAGACAACAATAAATATTTTTTCATCTTGCATAAAAATTTGGTACTACCTGCAGATCACAAGATAAGATAGATGAGACATGTGGAAACAAGACTTACTGAGAGATTTCATACTTACATATCTACCCAGCCATTCTCTCCCATGATTTCAATAGCCTTATGAGTCTCTCCAGCAGAAAGGTACATCTCTGCTGCTGCCCGGGGCTCATTGATGTTTCGAGCCCAGTCTGCCTTCTTCCTGATCAACTGTTTTCTGTCAACTGTCTCATCAGAACCAAGATACTCCTGTATAAATAATTGAAACAGATAAACATACTTATAGGAAATACTTTCATACCCGCACTAGTAAATGTATATGTATATCCTCAAAATAATTTACTTCAATCCTAAATTTCTATCCATTCATGTCGCTGCCATCAAAAACTGCATCAGGTAGGTTCTTGGAATACTTATTATTAAGTAACCAATTTTCAAGTAATATGAGAAGTGTTCAGTTGGAAAAAAAAACATGGTGATTCTGATATCCCATATAATACATATCTATTTCTTTTTTGTCTTTGTATATACTTTTCACTGTTTATCTCTCAGGGTGTGGCATAGATCTCTTGGAAGAAGCACCTGATCTGCAGTTATACATACAAACACACATACAGGAGGATAGGATTCCAATCATGTCAGGATTGCAAGGTCACAATTCCTCGACATACATCCTATCCCTATTCTACTAAGTAAACAGAGGCTACAGCATGAAAGCCCAAATTATCTGCACCTGACCCAAGATTTAAACCTTTCAGTTGTAAGCCGAGTCCAATAACCACTTTACAACCAGATCATTCTTGCACAATCTTGAATTATGAACTATAAGAAAAGTATGGTGCATGGCAACAGGAGAAAATGGCAGTTGTCACTATTTGCAATAACAAAGCTAATGTTACAGATGCTTGACCATCCTACTCTCTCCTAACACCAGTTCTCCTTCGCATCTCCTCATTTCTCATTCTGCACATACTCCTCAGACACCTCACCTCCATTACATTGAATCTGTCCTTCTCTTCTACTGTTATACTTCATGTTTCAGTTCCATATAATGCAGTGAGTAATGCTACTCCTTCATACTAACTTGTCTTTACATTTATCCCCATCGCTCTACAACTAAACACCTTCCTACATCATTGATCCTAGACTTTACCTCTGTCTCAATTCCTCATCTACATTATTCTTGAACCCTAAATATGTAAAGCATTCCACCTCCTCAAGCACTTCACCATTCAATGCAACATTCATCCTTCTACCACCAGGACCTCCTTGGTATATCAAACAAAAGAGTATTTATTTACCTGTGCCAAATCAAACATTCTCAGATCTGTGTACATGTTCATGGCTGACTGGTCCTTGCCACATCTGCGGTAAAGCTTGGCTGCCTCAGAAAATTTGCCTTCATATGCCAAGATGTCTGCCAGAAATAAGTTGTTATCAATCTCTCCTTTGTGTCGTCGATCCTGAGGAAAAATGAAATTATACATTAGCATATGTAACATATAACTGGGTTAAGGTCAGACAATTACTTTACTGTACAGTATCTGCATATATTCTCAATAAACTGTAGAATTTCGGGAATTTCATCTACATATCTCTCACAAAATACTCTCCATTGAACCTGAGTTCAAATTAATGGGCATTTCATCCTAACACAAGTCCAACATATACTGAATACATGAGCCATTGATTACAAAGTAATATCATCATGATTTGATGATGGTTGCAATGTATGCACATACAAATGCTCTCAATATAAATGTACAAGTAATAGCAGTCACATTAATATGCAGAACAGTGTTAAGCATTAACACATATTAAAAAAAAAAAAAATGCAGTATAATCCCTTTACATAGCATTACCTCAATTGAGTGGATCAATTCAAGGTATCGTAAGTTCTTGACTCTTGTAAATGCCTTTTTTCCAATATTGTATTCCAAACCTTCAAGAGCTGCTTTGGCCAGTGCTTCCCAGTCTCCATCAGTGACACCCAGACATGCAATCTCATATGCCTCTCTATGGATGATTCAGAGAAATGTACATTAAACATGTAGAAATGTGAAAAACTAAAATAATGTTGGTTAATGTTAAAATGGAAATGGAAAGGAAAATGAAGAAAAACATCGTTAAATAAAAGGCTATACATGATGAATGAGTTTAAATACTTCACCACCACTACCATCATCATCATTATTATCCTTCTTGTGCTGTGAAAGATACAAAGCTTATAGGATATCATAGGCAGAAGTTGTTGATCACTCCAAGAAAAACTAGAAAAGGGAGGGATGAATTACCACAGTAAGTTCAGCTGATAACAAAGGAGTGTACTATGTCAGCAACATTTGGAATTTCATGGATGACTTATTAGCAACAATGCACACCTAGAAGTTCTAATGGTCTACCATGAGAGATCAAGTAAGTTTTCTTCCAAATTGGCTAATAAATGCCTTAATGCAGATAATCTTAAGAATACACTGCATTCCTACAGCTCCAGCACAACTTTTACAACCTACACCACTTTGGATACATGTAAGGTAAAGAAAATTCTCTGCTAACACACCACTTCCAAACATGTGACAGTAATATGATGAATGTCGCAACTACTCTTGTTCTTTAGCTGTTCTAAGCCTCACAGTCATATGCAATATTGCATTTACTATTTCCTGACTGCTCTATAAAAATTGACATGCCTTCTTTATACTAATTTGTTATGGCTTCAAGTATGATTGTTTTTGATAATTGACAATCATTTCAATCCCACTGCAATAACAAAGTCTCTCTTCATATTCTCCACTCATCTCATCAGTTAGTTTGTTTTACTTTACTCGAACAAAAATTTATAATCCAGGCTATCTTTTTTTCCACTCACCTTGGTGCCATTTTATCAAATCAAATTAAACTAGCAGTTAAACATAACATGAAAAGCAGTATACAGCCTTCAAATATTGCTACAAATAAGAAATAACTAGAACTGACCTGAATAAGTTTTTATCGAGGTACTGGTACATTGGAGCAGACTGAGGCACTTCAATAGTAGACATACTGTAGATGTGCAGACAGAAGATTTTGCTGCCACTAAATCCAACAACAAAACCCTGACATACAAACAATGATCAACATACTGCATAAGAAATCATGGTTAAATTTTTCAATATATTGAAAAGCTTAAAATACATTCTCTAAGAAATACCACACTAAATAGATATTTGTCTTCCAGTCTAAAAGACCTGCTATAACTTATCACCTTGTACAGCACATAGCATTCCTACCATAGCTACACACAAAAAAATGTATGTTTATATAAATTTGTTAGAGTACATAATTCATTCTAACTCTTTCTTATTTAATGATATATTTTATCAGTGCTTAATTCAACCCTCTCATGTAGGCCCAAAGCATGCAGTACCTGGATTCCAGGACTGAGGATTATGAATCCAGACCCTCTACTCTCCAATCTCTCTTATATTTCCCAAATCCTTAAGTATCTTGCTATTAAAGTCATATCCACAAATGTTTATATTATTACGTTTTCTATACAAACAATTGTAGATTATATTGATCCATAAGTGAAATATGAGTCCTATAACTTCCAAGGCCCACCAGACCCCAAAGCCTGCCAGCCCCAGAGAAATATGTACTGCTTTCTCCGTATGTTTGAGTCCTGCCCACATGTACATATATGTAAAGCAGAATTGTCACTTATATCTTCATTCACTATATATAACACAGGTATTGATTTCCCTGTAGAATGCACAGACATAAAGGTTACAATTGTAGACTAAATAGAGAAAAATTTCAGTGGAATACCTGTAATTTCTGTTGATGGGTTGGAAAATTAGAAGCTTTGATGTTTAATGTATTACTTCCTGAGAAACATAACATATCTTCACAACTAGTGTTCCAAGCAACACTATTAGCATTAGGTTCCTGGAAAGAGAAGTAAAAAAGATATTAAAAAATGTGTAAAAATGTTGCGGCCTTTTAGAATATCAAGGCATAAGACCCAAACTGAGAAAAAGTAGATTGCAAAAGTAATGAAAAAATATATTAAAAGTTCAGCATTTCTAGAGAGAGAAGAGATGATGTTTCAAGTAGTAGTGATTATATGTCTATCTATCAATAAACCTTATATTTCTTTTAAAGGAGGGTAGCCAAAACAAGGCATCTATATTGTACATACATCAACATGCATTCCCTCATCACTTTGTGTCTATGCATCTTGGAGACAATGGACCAATACTCACAGCAACACACTGAATATTGTGAGAATTAGTCCCTTCTCCCCAAGAGAAATAAAGGTAAGGATGCAGGGAAATGCTAATGAATGTATGTATGTAAATGCTTTGTCTGAGTAATTAAAAGTACCAGCATAAAAATAAACAGGAATAAAATGATGCACAAGATATTACATTAATATAATAGTTAGGTTTAAGTTTCATCAAAATTTCAACACAACTCGATGAAAATTGGCATCAAAGTGTTCTAGGTCATGCTGATCACGAATCTGGACTCAGTTTTCTGATTACTATAATATGAAATTTCAATTTAGTGGTCCGAAAATTCCACCATAATTGAGGTCAAATAATATTTTCCCCCATTTTATTAAGAAAATATTACTCCTACAGGCAAAATGCATAAAAACAAAGTCAATTGATTGCTGTCGTCACCTGCCCCTCCTCCTAGAACTCTCAGTTTCACTCACATACTCACAAACTCTTCCATATTCTTTCTCTCCATCATAATACATTGTTATAACTACATATTATTCATAAAAATAAATAATTACCTGGAATACCATCTCTGTGGTCTTGACATCATAAACCAAAAGTGTGCTGTGTTCATCCACCACCGCAAGCTTCTGACGTGAGGAGCTCAGATCCAGGCAGCGGATGGCTGAGGGAACTTTCAGCAGTGGCACAGGAAAAGCATTGTCCAAGAAAATCTTTAGAACCTGGATGCAAATTAAATAAATTAATGAACAAATAAATAAACAAATAAATAAATAAAAATTAACAAATAAATTATATCTATCACCCTATACATCTGGCTTATCTCCCCATTAAAAGTGGGTAGCCAAAACAAGGCATTAAAGGGTCAGAGAGACTTTACTTTCCCCTCTCCTTATGCGCCCTGTCTTTTTGTAGAGGAGAATACATAGGAGAGGCTTCCCAGATCCCTCGCTGGTATATAGATAGAAAGATTGGTAGATCATCCTTATTATCATCATATTTTATGCCTCTTTCCCCTCTAGGAAGAAACCACACGGGAACATAAATGCTTCTAAGAAAGTCTGTTCACTTAAGTGCCACATTGCACCTACCCAGTACTTGTTCTTCTACACATTGTTTTATTCTTTTCTACACTATGAGATCTCCCTTTCTCATGGAGAAACTGACATTATAGACACACTACTTTAATGTACACCTACATTCCATCATGCATCATACCTGTCCATTCTTCAGACCTAGCAGAAGACCTTCACGGCTGGCTGGTCCACCCACCACCTTGATGTACCGAATCAGTGAATCCATCTGCCACTCACGCTCTTTGCTCCCAACAAAGTTGAGGCATTGCAAACGCTTTTCCTGTAAATATGGTTTCGCATTATTTACTGAAAAGACTTGTAATGCAATGACAACAGATACTATGGCAGATTGAGCAATAAGATCAAATAGGAATTAGAAGTTAAGTGTATCATATTTATTTCAAACAAGATCAAGTAAAGAAAGTTTACCTGGCAGAGAACAATGTGATTAGTGCAAACAACAAGCAAGTTACACTCCAAGCGCTGATTAATTTTTTCTCGCACTCGGTAGTGCATATCTGAAGCATCCTGGGAGTACAGCTCATAGATGATGATTCTTTCAGGTAGCTGCACCTGCAGGAATAATGATTATGGCATTTAATTTATCCAACCTGATTGAATCAAGAAAGTGCACATCTTCATCGTAATATGACGACACAATTCAAGTTCAGGAAACTTCTGGAAAATAGTTCTTATTAAATATTACAAAATATAAATCCATGAATTATGTACTTACTGCCAAGCGATGTTTGTAGATGGCAATCTTTTTGACAAGATCACGACACTTGATTCTCACTTTCTGTTCTGTGATAAGATGCTGTATTATGACATCAGTCATGTTCTCCCGGAAAGCATAGCGCTCCTTGTAGAGGCCATGGACCGTGGAGAATATCAGTTGGTAATAAGCAATTGTTCCATCCTGACACCCAATAGCCTGAAAGTTGGTATTTCATAAAGGTTATAAAACAAAATCTCAAAAAACTGTCATGCTGAATTTCAGTTCCTCTCAGGATACGTACAGGCTTCCCCCGTTTGTGCTGGATAAACGAGATTTTACTATATTTATTTATATCTAATGTAGTATGGGGTGTGTTAGGGGGTATTATAAATGGGTCTGGAACACATCCCTATTTATCCCATGGAAATGTAGTTTCAGTACACAATAGATTGGTTTAAGATTGGGTTTTCACGAACGTAACTCAATCATAAATTGAGGGAATAGTGTATTCAATTATTCATTTCTATTTATATACCTTTGCCTATTTACCCTTCAGGATGTGGCATAGACCAACTTTAGTCTCTTAGAGGAAGCATCTGACACGCACATACACATACACAATCATACATATAGGAGGGTAGGATTTCCAGCATTCTGCTCCTGCCGGGATTGCAGGATCACAACTCCTTGGCTTTTGTCCCGTATCTATTTTCTGCTCGGTGAACAGGGGTTACAGCGTTTAAAAAGACATGCCCATTTTGTCTTCACCCAACCAGAGATACGAACCCAGGACAACTCAGATGTGAGCCAAGCGCGCTAATCACTTCACCATAGGGTTGATAAAATTAATAATTAAATAGACTTTAACAAAAGATACTTTTAATTCAAATCCACCACTTGCAATCTCTTCCCCTTCCTTCCTTTTCAGCCTTTTCCCTCTACTATTCACGTGACACAGCAACATATAACCTTAAAATAGTAGCACCAAGTTATCACCAACCAATCATTCAACCATTAACATGAAATCAATTCAGATTGAATTCATATGTCACATGTCAGTTGTGCTGTTGACAGCAATAAGAAATTCATAAGCTTTCCTCACCACAAAGTTGGAATCCGGCCGAGCAGCACAGCACCACACCCAGGAGGACTGTTCCCCAATGGAGCCAAGCTTGACACCTTCCCTGGTATAGAGGAGACATGCCTTGTTGGAGCCTCCTACCAGTAGGTACTCCCCTTTGCTGAAGTAACTCACACAACATGGATCAAATCCAAGTGCCCTCTCTTTTCCTACCTGAAAATATGGGAAAGAGATGAATGCTGCTTTGCTATCTTAACACATTGCTGTATTAGTTTTTGGTCACTTACAACCACAGATTAAATATACAAGTTTTCTTTTTATCTTTTGAAGTCAAAGGTGAAAATAAGCAAATATGTGCAACTTTACACACTTTCTTTGCCCTTGCCATCCACTCTATTCACATTACAGATACCTCTCAAATAACTATTTCCACAACTTGGATCTTACACTTTTAAAATTTACACATTACACATTCCCATTTGAATAATGTTGATGTCAGAACTACTATGCTATCCTGAAGCACCTGTTTTACTTGCATGCTCGGTCCTTCTTTTCACCATCAACTCCAATGATCATATCACTTTTCTACCCTTAAATGTTCTCCTGGATCTCTCTCAATGCTTCTGATCCTGCACAAATTCAGATAAAGATCACAAAAAATATATTTCAAAGAATATTGTTTTATCTATAATAACTAGTTTCAACCCCCAGGAAGTCTAAACCTATTGTATATAGAAAATAAAAGTAATGCATTAAGAATATGTAGAATTAAGAATATGTATATGCACAAAAGTGCTGATGATCATGTCTTCATTCCTATAATTCCTACAAGGACATCATATCAATTCAGTTCAAAGTGGCTGGAGTTCAGTTTTGCCATGAGCATTAACAATGTACGTTAAGTCTATAAAATAGATAAGATTGAACATGACTGCTGCGTGTTCTGCCATGTAAAGGTCTAACATCAAGATTAATTAGACACAAAATGTAGGAAATTCCAGCCATCTAAGGTGATTCTGCAAGTATAATATGCTGGTGAACATTTTGATTAGCTTCATTTTCCTTCACCACAGCACATCCATACCTGTTTACCACTGAGTGTGTAAAATGAGAGATTCTGTCCCCAGTCAGCAACACAAAGAACATCCACAGGTTCATCCCTGAAAAAGAGTTATCAAGATCCAATCAATCAAAATGGTAGAATGATGTACAGTTGTCAATAAGAATATTATGTGTATATAAAATTTTATGAATAATTTTTCCTCTTACATTTACAATAGAATGGAACAAGTTAATAATAAAATCAAAATGTGAGATTAGTTTACAAAAATGAACAGGATAACAACTTACTTAGAAGGATTCCAAGCCAATGACCAAATTGGCGAGTTTGTTCCTCCTGGACGTTCAATTCTCATTTTTTCTTCTCCAATCTGCAAGAAAAATCCTTGAAACTAACTTTCAAGATTTTGTAAGTAGTGTTTCCAATTTTGGTTTTGATAAATGAGTACTTTTTGCCTGTTTCTAAGGGCGAGAAGTCAGGTAATGGTAAATGGAATCCAAAATTCATGAAATAGTACAGTAAGAATTCTGCAGCTATAACAAAAATTATATTTGGTAGCAAAAAACTATTAGTAATCAAATGTAAGCTTACATATTTCACAAAAAATCAATTAACATGAAAAAACATCCAATTACGAATACTTTCTAAAACTTCTATAGTTTGCCCGTCAGACTGCCTTTACCTTGCTTCTAATGGAGACAACTCCATTAACCAGACCAAGGGCTAAGTATACCCCATCATTGGTCCAGGCACAGCAACAAATCCTATTTGTGCTCTGAAAAAGAAAAGTAAATCTGTAAATTAGTTACCATTAATAACTCTCCTCCCAGAGACATCTAAGTATCTATCTACTTATTCATATACCATTAAGGGAGGATAGCCAAGACAAAGCATGCATACACACACCTATGCACACATACACTGTGTGTATTTATCTAGTTGTATTTATTTTCCTAGTTGTGACATACAGCTGAGAAAAGACACCCACACACATACATCCAATACATTCCCTCACATCTTTGCCTCTAGGCCTCTTGGGGATAAAAGACCAATCCTCACCATACCACACTGCATAAGGGTTAGTCCTGCAACATTGTCATTGATTGTCTGCATCAGTGACTGACACAGAACTTGTTTACCCTTGCCACATCAATTCGGATCCATCTTTACTACACCTGACCCAATCTAAATTGCTGATTACACCAGAAGTGGTAGAGCCTCATGTCGAGGCCATCAAGGCTGTGGCATAGCTACTCTTTATTAACCTCTATCACATTTGCAGTCTTGCTCACACCAAAGACATCATCTCTTGGGTACAAGCTAGAAAAACTTAGATTCAGGACAGACATAGGTAGATATTGGTTCACTAACAGAGTTGTGAACGATTGGAATAGGCTGGATAGACACGTAGTAAGTGCTGAGTCAATAGGTAGCTTTAAAAGACGGTTGGATGAGAGTATGGATAGGGATGACAGGTGGAATGGCTAAATATTGGATTATTCCAAGGGTGAGGGGCAAGGAACTGTCTCGTGTAGGTCATTAACTGGCCTCTTGCAGTCTCCTCATTTCTTATGTTCTGATGTTTTTAATACTCACTTCACACTGGCCATCCATTCCATATGTGTTCTGTTTCAACCTCACATTTCTTCACATCATACCAAATTATCAGGAGAATGGGAGGACTGAAGTATAAGACAATGAAATGTATGGACATGCGCAGGTAGGAAAATCAGAAATAGAGAGAAAGTGGAAACTCCATATAGATGGAAACAAGACTACTACAGTAAAAGAGAAAAAAAAAATCCATTTGACTGTTTAATCAATAAGTGAATACCTAATGGAGACAAGCATGGTAGCATGGTCAAGTTCAGCGAGTGAATTACCTTTATGAAACTAAAAAAACAGAGAAAAGAGATGATCACCAAGACTACATGTTGACTACCATAGTTGTTTCCCATATCACCTACTGTTATTATCTGTACTGTTTTACTTCCCAACATTTCCTTTCTTGATGACCAACCTTATGTTTCTGTACACTCTTCTGCTCAGGTGACCACAAACCAAAATCACTCAGGGCACAAGAAGCCAGCTGGTGAGATACAGGATTGTAGGCCAGGCATTGTATAGCATCATTGTGCCTGCGCAAGAAAATATTAATAAAACATCAGCACAACAATAATTTTGCAGTCAAAACCATTAAAACTAATCTTTTCACCACACTTAACAAAGATATTCATGGTCAAGAAATAAAGGTTCTAACTGAAGGCTATGATGTATACATACCTATATACCCAGTTTATAACGGGTTCCGGACAAAAGTTCATATAGAAAAAGTTTGTATGGCAATAATTCGTAAGATAAAGTTTGTTTGCCTAAAGTACGTCAGGATAAAGTACGTAGGGTATAAAGTTCGTAATGGAAAAAATCATAATGGAAAAAAAATCGTAAGGGTAAATGTTCGTCGTGCCAATGTTTGTTAGAAAAATGTTCGTACGCGTTAGGATCGGTTAGGTAGTTATGAATATTTTACATAGGTACATACGTACCATACGAACATCTGCATACAAACTTTAGCGTACGAACTTTTTGGTACGTACTTTTTTCAAACGAACTTTATCCCTTACGAACATTTGCTTACGAACAATTGCGTACAAACTTTATGTATACAAACTATTTCCATACGTACTTTGGTCCTAGAATCGTTTATAACACCCTTAAAGGGGGTAACAGAGGCCATATAATCATACACATACATCCACATGTATTTCCTCACATCTTTGCCTCTAGGCTTTTTGGGGAGAAGGGACCAATCCTCACCATACCACACTGTATACTTTCACTTGCGCATTTAAAATACATGGTTGATAGTTACAAGAAACATTTAACTGAATACTTTTTATTTTGTTTCTCACTCTGGTCAACATGTATACCAATTATCATAGAAATGTGAAGTGAAAATGTTAAATAAAGCCCACAAATAGCATGGTTGTTATTTCTACTGTTTCAGTTAATTTGGGTTTTATTAATGTTTTAAAAACACTTTTATTCATGATGTTTGAAACCATTGGTCATATTATACAATTAGATAACATATGTAAGGACTATAGTGTTTTATGGCAGTAAAACCTGTTGAGTCAAGGGGAAAGATATACATATGCAAAAATGCATTATGAGGATAGCTAGGTGGATGTATGGTGCATCTTTGACTAATAAGAGCATGCAGTAGAACAAAGAAATTTGAAAATATCTTGTAAGCAACCTAATAAGGAACTAATATAAAGATAATTTTGATAACTGGCATTTCCCACACATTCTAAGAATTGCATTTATTTTGAAAACTTACGAATATTTAAGAATGCCCTCCAATTTTGAGGTCCATATGATAACACTTTTGTCAGCACTGCCTGATGCAAAACGTTTTCCATCTTTACTGTAGCCCACACAGTAAACTGCTTCCTTATGACCTGTAATTGAAATATTAATGCATCATAACATTATGTATTTATGTAAATTGGTTTCATATATGCTTTATAAAGTATTTAAGCGGTGAGCTATTCAGATTAAAGTACACACACACACACATATATATATATATATATATATATATATATATATATATATATATATATATATATATATAATATATATATATATATATATATATATATATATATATATATATATATATATATATATACATACATACATATACATATATATATATATATATATATATATATATATATATATATATATATACATATATATATATATATATATATATATATATATATATATATATATATATATATATATATATATATATATATGTATATATATACACATATCCTATTTAAGGTTTCTCTGAATTCACCATTGTCATGGGCCAAGTATCTACGTACTAGATATAAAACAAAATATTGGCTACTTAGTGTTTCATATAACATCAGAGAGTTATTAAAGTAAAAAACACCCAACAGATTTAGAGAAGTCCTTTACAAACAGTCACACGTAAAATCAACTACAAAACCATTAAACTGTAGTGTTCCATCAATTACTTAACTTACCTTTGAGAGGTTGCACCAATGCTCCATCTGTTGTGTCATACACCAGCACACGGTTCCCTGCAGCTACAATGAGCTGCGATCCATCAGGTCTAAAGCACAAGTCATAAATGCTGTAAGGAAATGCAAAATAAATAAATAGATGATTGCTCTTGAATCTCTTAAAAAAGGAAATTAATCCCAATCTTATATTACACATACACCCATCTATAATACCATGGAAATACCCAACTGCATTTTGGAACACCAGCTTTGAATTTATTTACTTTATTTTTTAGGGTCTGTCCTCAAATACTTTTCATCTTGGTCCAAAAGTAAACTGTCATGCAAGTGATTCCTTTATAATGCATAGGTCTTTCGCCTGATTTATTACATTGTGAAACATGATTTGCAGTGTTATTTGTGAACCTAGTACATCAGCACAGTGAGACTTCCTTAATGAATTCCATGTTCACGTGGTCAAGAGACAGAAGCCTACCAACTGAGATAACAAGGTAAGCTTGCTGCAGGTATTGGGGAAAACTCAGACACTAGAACGTATTGAAGGGCCCTATAAACATTGTGAAAGACAATATTATTTTAAGATCTTAATGCATTGAAACCACTAATAAATAAATAAATATATATATATACCAGAAGCAAGATAGGAACAATCTCAGAGGCATGATATTTGCCTGTAATGTTAGGCATTAATTGTATATATTCATTCGCAAATCCTGTAACTTCTGAGATATTTATCTATTTAACTTTTAACAGGAGACTATTTTTCTCACGGAGCAAAAATCTGATGATTTGAATTCATGTTCATCATAAATATTTTATATTCGTACTATTAAGGTGATATTGTACAAAATAATAACTACGGCTGACAGACAATAATCATACGGTCATTATCTCTTTATTCATGCATCCATTTCCTTACCATTGTTCTATTTTATCCCGATCATGAACTTTGTCCACCCATGTTGGCACTGCTCTCATCGTCTCGTTTTCACATAAAACGAGAGACTATACTTCTTCTTTTACTTGGGAGTTTGATGTGACTCCACTTCGCGGCATCGTCTGGAATGCTGCTTTGGGGGTGGGGGGATGAGGGGGTGAAAACAAGGAGGGGAACTGTCAGTGTCAACACAAGGGAAGAGAAATATAAAACACCTTATCTTATAGTTCGATTGTAAATTAAAATTCATTTTCGTACTCAGCAGAACAAGTTTAGTGGATAATGGCCTTTTTATCGGCAGTTCCTGTGAGGGATATAAGAAAGAAGAAAGCAGAACAAAAAAGATTACTCTACATACAAAAGTTAATTCCTGGCAGTCCTCTCAGTCACTTCACTCACTTCACATGCCATGTCAGTCAGAACTACACCTATCATTTCCATCGTATCGCTGTCACATACTTATCCCATTCCGCTATCAATTCCAATTTTTCCAAGTCCAAGTCTAAATCACAACATGTAAACACTAGACGCGTGTAGTAGAATATTATTACCAAGGGATCCTCGCAGCCCTAAAACAAGAACAAGAATATTATTATTGTTTAGTGTTTACCACTTTACTCTCCGTAGTTTGTAAGATAAGGTGAGTGTAAATTTGTTTCTATATACTTTGTTCATAGTTTGATATTAAACTGCAGCGACCATCATATATCCCTTAACATCGAACAACAGGGTTTTTACCTTTGATCAGTTATGTAACATCACTAATTATAATGATTGCAGCGTGACAGTCCGGTTACCTTATCTCAAACAGCCAGTGTTGAGTTGCAGAAAGTGGCTCTTAAGTAATTTAGGGGGAATATTAGTTTTTCTTGTGTTTTTTCTTATGTGATTCCCCTGATTTTGGGATTAATTTCTGGACAAAGCACTTTTTTTTTTTTTTTTTTTTTTTTTTTAGTTCCTCCCCCCACACACTTTTGGAACCTGTGGGAAACCGTTTTTTTTTTTTTTTTTTTTTTTTTTTTTTTTTTTTTTGGTGGGGTGAGACTATCAAAGCGAGATATTTACTGTTTAAATGAGATCCAAAATCAATCCAGTCACTTAAAACCATCAGAAAAAATTTCCTTTTAAACTATTCCTTGCCACCCCACCCTCCACCTGCCTCCTCCTCAACCAGTCAGGTGAGGAGAGCTGCCTTTCTCAACACCCACCCTGCTGCTGTGAGGTATGCGGGTTACCGACTACTTTACATAACACAAAGTATATGTATACATATATATTTCCTTAATCAAGAATAAATTAGCAATGTTACATTTATGTGAAAATGATATATATATATATATATATATATATATATATATATATATATATATATATATATATATATATATAAGAATATGTTTCATTCAATTCTATAATAAGAGAGTTCTAAAACATATATTGAATGTGAGTAATCCCTACAATTTCCTAACTCCTTGAATCAGACTTACTCTTCATTGTGTAGAAACGTTTTGTCGAGTGCATAGTAGAATTACCATGCCCCGAGGAAATCACTAGATCAAGACCTGCCATTGGACAACAGAGCCATGTCTATATCAAGAGTCAACCTAACACATACCCCTACTTGTATGCCACCCTTCATGATACGGGTATTGGCTGCCACATACATGATGGGTGCATCAACTCACTGAGTTATGTTGATGATATGGTACTGTTGACACCTTTAGCAGATTCTCTGCAGGACTTTATCAACGTGTGTCAGGTGTATGCTGCCAAGCATGACATTGTCTATAACACCACTAAGACAGAATGCATGGTAGTACCACTATCGCACTATAAGGTGAATTATCTTGAATCTGCACAACTAAGTGGGCGTGCGGTCACCTTTGTGGATAGGCTCACATATTTGGGCCATGTCTTGCACCGTGTCATTATTGAATGAATCAGTCAATCTCATATAGTACTATGTGTAATGCGTGGTAGATTTCTTTGCTAAATGTAGATGGTCAATCTTAACAGCTTTCTACTTTTCAGATGCCGTTTCAGGTAGCAGGAGCTGCTGAGGTCCTAAGGGCAACACAAAAGGATGAAAGCTTTCTTGATTATTTAAAGAGCTGTATTTCAGAAATTGCACAACAAACTGTTGGTAAGGCATAGTTACTGGGAATGTTATATTTTCATAAAAAAAAAAAGTATTGAATAAGTGACTTGCATTACTTGAGAGGTGTTATATAACACTTGTATATAATAAACATATTTATTCCATACCAACAGGAACAAGGGTGTGGCTTAATATCCACAAAAATGCTGAGATCATATGTGAACTTGCATACTACAGCCTCACTACCTTGTGTCTCCATCAGACGCTTGGGGAAGAGTATACAGGAATTTTACAGGTGGATGCCAGTAGAAGGAAACTACCAAATATATTAGTAAGTGTGTTGAGGTTAAGTACTAAATTTTTTCCTGAAATATAGCATAAGAGATGACAAATATCTCGGATGCCTATTGATGACAGATAATGTAATTTGACATGACTAAGGAGGAGAATTGTTTACCCTCTAAACTCAGTGACAAATGGTATATGAAATTATGATTGTCATGATCCCAAGTGCCTAGGGGTCAGTATTGTGTTGGCAGTTTTATTTCTCTTATTACTGCTAAGAGCTAAAGTTGGCTTATCTTTGACCACTGGCATTGCTACCTTGTGGACACATTTTCCAAGCAGCGGATTGCTTTATTCCATTCCTTTCAATGTACTCTTGCATATCATGTCTTTACAGTTATCAGTTGTTGCTGAAATATTCCATGTACTTTTTTTCATTATAACTATTTATCTTTGTATTTTGAAAATTTTGATTATCTGTCCTTGTATTCACATTTCGTGTTTAATTTTCATTCATGGTAACCACTCTCATCTACCTCACTCTCCTTGACATAACTATAAACTCTCAAGCTACCTTTAGTTCTTTAACTTATTATTATTATGAGATGTTGTTATGTGTAATTTCTCAGACATAACCCACTTTATTACACTTTGCAACCAATTACACCAGAATTAACTTTGATAAATCTGTTTCCTTTTAGCAACGGGTAAATATGGTGGTACTACAATGCTTTGGGCCAGAGATTATCAGGAGACTGCTAACAAGATTTGAAGAGTCAGTCAAATCTGGGAAACTTTCAACTTACCTCCGACCAGAGCTCAAGAACATCTTACTAAAGCAAATACCAGTTCTAAGATATTCAGTTACTATACTGCACCGCATTCACCTAGCCACATTTTATTTAAGTGGAACCTTTTATCATATTTCCAAGAGGATTTCTGGAGTAAATTATGTAAGTATTTATTGATTTCAATAATTAACTCAATGCACATATATATTAAAAAAAAAGTTTAAGGACTGTATGGTAATGACTGAAATAGTGGGAATGAAAGCAAGGGGTGACAAATGTTATACTGGATTGTAAAAGACGCAAAAGTTAATGACTCATGGTTGCACCAGTTTTGAAATTAAGATACTTATAAGAATTACTCCAAATATTGATGCCTTAAACCTCAGTACAATAATTTTATAGTAAAATTATTGTTATAACATTTTAGAGAATTAAGCGAGTTTTATAATTGTTGTAGGAGTGAGAGGGATGTGTGATATCACAGTGGTTGTTCAACATATACATGGATGGATGCATAAGATAAATTTAATTTAGAGTGAGAGATATAGGTGCCAAGCTGAGGTTAGACGGTGTGCAACATTCCCTGGTGGAAGGAAGATCTCTTACAGGTGCTTTTGATTTAGTGTGTAATAGGAGAAAGTTGAAAATATAGGCCAGCCATCTTTCTCATCAGTGATGTTTTGTGTTTTTCTTGTTTGAACCCATCAATTTACTCAATGATGATAAAGTTAATGTAAACGTATATTTTTCATGTAAATGAGTGTACATTTTCCTTGAGACATGTTGCCTTCTCAGATAATTATGGCTAAGGTGTATAATATAACATGGCATTTTAATATTCTTACCTCAGGTTTTGACCCGTGAGTGGTTTGGTGACAGCTCTGCAGGAAAATCATTTAAGATTCTGGGAATAGTTCTGCTCACACACATCCTTCTAACAGTGGCATATTCAACTTACACACATTTCTATACCAAGTCTACACCAGAAAGTACACCATCAGCAAGTAAGTGTTTACTACTTTTGTGTAAGGATGATAAAAAAAAATATATATATATATATATATATATATATATATATATATATATATATATATGGTTAAAATTATGTATGACCATTGAAATTAATGCCTTGTATTCCAATCCTGCAGAGTACTATGTAGAGCACTCAAAACAATGCTCTCTCTGCCTAGATGAACGACGACATTCATCCATCACTCCATGTGGACACTTATTTTGCTGGCAGTGTATTCAAGAGTGTCTGCAAAATAGTCAGCATTGTCCACTTTGCAGACACCCATCATTACCTTCCCAAGTTGTTCCACTTCTCAATTATGATTGAATTATGAAGTCATAATTGACAATTAGATTTCATGAAAATTCTATTGTTCAATTAAGAATTGAGTAATGTGTGACTGAATGTATGAGGCCAAGGAGCTATGCAAGAAAAGGCGTGTATGTATGCATGGGTGTCTACGCACCTTGTCTCGACTACCCGATGTAGAGAGGAGGGATTGTATGGGATGGGTGGTAGACTGCTAAGTGGTGTGAAAAGCTTCAATATGGGAAGTAGAGCATTTTTTTAAAGTGGGAAATAGCATGAAGGAGTGAGTTTATGTTCGAGTGGGACTACATCAGGGATGTGTAATGTCACTGTGGTTGTTCAATATTCATATAGATTGTGTGGTAAGGGAGGCAAATGCAAAAATATTAGGTAAAGGCCTCAGCTTGGTTAATGCTGATGATAGAGTGGAATCTGAATCAGTCCTAGTGGGATTTGATGGCTTCATCGTCAGCAGATGGATGCAAGTCCAGATCTTGGCTTTTATAAAGTCTTCATGGTGGTGGTAGGCTCAAGAAAGATGCACAAACTCTTGAACCATATTAAATGTCACACAGTAGCCAATTAGATATGGAACCCATTTTTCATGCAGAAATGAAACTCAATTAATTTGGAAGTAGCCCTGTGTTGGGAGGTGCAAGAATACTGCCACAGTATTCCGAGGCTCATAAAAGGTGACCAAAAGTCAGATTCTAGGAAGGCCTTCCTCTATACTCTCCTACAAAAAGACAGTGCAAAGGGGAAGGGCAGTTAAGTCTCACTGAACCTTTAATCACCTTTCCTTGGTTACCACCTTTTAATGAGAATATAAGCCAGGTATATAGCTAGATTTGGAAGCAGGATATTATACCTGTCCTTCCAAAATCCTCATTTTCTTTTCTTTTTTATTCCCAAGGAGTGATCAATATGGGACCATGGAAACACCTCTATTTCCAGTTGATAAAATAATTGTTCTTGCCATATTCAAAACATTGGATGAGTGAGATAAAGAATCAATTGTGCAGGTGGCAACATTCTCTGTACAAAACACAAATTTATGAATCAATATTATGCAAGACTTGGTGCACTACTGTATAGAATAATTATGGAAGTAGAATTCCTAGTCACATCTTCCTTCCTGTCCAGTTGGAACACATGAGTTATTTGTATTGTGACATTGGGTGATCGTGGCATATGTTACCAGTTTTCATGTTGAATAATTTTTCGGGAGTTGGAGGATGATTAATATTTTTTTCCAATTACAACTTTTAATTATAACAAGGAAAACAAATCAGGAAAGTTTAAATACTCGAGCTGTCCCATCGTCTGAGGCTGTGAGAAGAACTGAGCCATCACTGTAAAGCAAAATAGCAAGAATGTTTATTTTGAAACTTCAAAGATGGATCAGATAATATATTCTTAGCAAAATTAATAAAGAACTGACTGGAATTTATCTCTTATACAACCTGTCCTAGCTTTCAGCCATCAAACTGTTTTCCCCGTAAAGGGGGGATAGCCAAGACAAGGCATGTATACGCACACACCCATGTACACATACATATACATTCCTCACACTTAGTCCCTAGGCCCCCATAGAAGAGTAGTACACCCACCCAAACACTGCATGTCAGGTCAATCATGCAAATGGGGTCGAGAGCAGGGGGTTGTATCCACAACAGAGTCCTGTAGCTTCATATTTAACTGATGCTGTCTCTTCCAGCACCTGATATGATCCAAGGGTCACACCAAATGCACGACAACCTTCTCCATAGGTTGTCGTGCATTCACCACTGCTCTCCATTTACTTCCATCATACACAATGATCCCTCCATTCTCCATGACATTCCTCCTTCATTCAGCACTCTTTTCACACTGCCCATCCATCCCGTTCATGGCCTCCATTCTCTCCATGTGTCTAAACCATCTCAACACACACTGGTCTGGTCTATTAGCTACCTCAAATAACACCAGTTCTAATTCGCACCTCCTAATTTCTCACTCGGTCCATATGCTTTACTCCTCACATAATACTCAGATGCCTCATCTCATTTTTAAGTCCCTTGTTTACTTAACGCATTGGAGATAAATAAAATGACTATAGCCTAAATTTTTCTTAAATTAGAGCAGGATATTTTGCAGTCTGAAAGTGCTGATATATGTTGAACATATCTTAAAATTAGCATTTAACCTAAGCAACTGGTTAGACAATACTTACTTGCTTATACATAATGAAAGTATGCTCTGTTTGTGTCCTGTAAACTTGGTGAGAGGTTCTCCAGAGCGCACATCATAGCTCCGCACACCACCATCCAGACCAGCAGAGAACACAACTGGTTCTTGAGGATGCCATGTAAGTTGTGATGAACCACAACCTTGGCTCAGTGCATGTCGAATAGCCTACAAACAAAATTTATTACTAATTTGCAGTATTGAAAATTGAAAGCAGTGAGAGCTTTCTACAGTTCTAATGAGTCTTTATACAACAAATGATACAGATTTCATACTTGAAGGTACTTAAGTATATAAAACATACAAAATGTCTCCATAACTTTTAGAAATAATGAAAAATATCATTAAAGATACTACCTTTGAAGAAACATCCCACATGGTGACGTAGCCAGCCAATGTGGCAGCGACTGCAATGTTAGGCATTTGGGGACAGAAGGTGACAGCCTCCACTGTGTGGTCCAGAAGAGTGTTATCCCTATCATCTGTGGCCTCTGACACCTTACAGTTTAGACTTCCAACAAGCTGTGCAAGTACAAATTAAAACAATAAAGATATTAACTTTTCAAATAAGGTGATTATGTGCACACACATTTTTAAAATAAGGTGTTTATATGTCCCAGAGAACCCAAGAATACAATTACCTAACCTAAATAGCTGAGCATCTACTGTACTTCACTTTAAAAACTCCTCTTCTAACCTTTCCATTATTAGTGCTGAACAATTTTGCTTTGCCATTTGTAGTACCAAAAATGATTAAAGCATCATCCTTCTGCACTGCAATGTTGATAATTGGGGAAACATCCTCTGAATTATCAATCACTTGGTGCAGCATCTGTCCACTTTTGAGGTCAAACACCCGAACATGCCCATCTTCATATCCTGCCACAGCTCGTTTCCCTGAGATGAAAAAAATAAGAACACAATGGATCATCATATACATTTCAGTCTAGCCAAACAGCAATATATACATATATATATATATATATATATATATATATATATATATATATATATATATATATATATAATATACAGTGGAACCTTGACTTACGAGTGCCCCAACATACGAGATTTTTGAGACACGAGCCATCACTCAGTCGATTTTTTGCTTTGAATTGCGAGCCAAAATTCGAGGTACGAGTCAGCGTCAGGGCTGCGTTCTTCTGTTGCAGCTGCTTTCTTTTTAACGCTAGCAGCAGTACAATTTCTGCAATATTTACGTCTGAATCATTGTCACTGCCGCCATTCATTTTGGAGCACTGAAGCAGGATGAGTGTCTTGACAGTCTTCAACGTAGGGAATTCTGCCTTTGTTTTGATACAGTTGGTACAGTTCGGTTATATTTACCGGTTCGGGCGTTGCCGAATGATGTCTTGGCGCCGACTCGGCACTTCATCGTGTGACCACAGCGTCGACGAAATATTC
>JAXIVD010002131.1:0-30000 GCA_036785275.1 Cancer borealis
GGAAGAGGAGTTATGTAGTGGAGTGAAGGAAGGAAGGTAGGAGGGGGAGAGGATGAAAGGAAGGAAGACAGAGGAAGAAAGAAGGAGTGGGTGAAGGAGGAGGAGAAGATCACAGCTTTCAAAAACCTCTATTATTAAAATTATATATAAACACCATAATCATATCCCCCAATTAACGGTAGGATATTAATAGTGTAAGTTAATGAGGTGATATTTAGTGGGCCAAGAAGCATAATGATTTGTTAAGGCATTTGTGAAGCACTAATTGATGGTGTTAACGAGTGTACTTAAAGAGCTTATATTGATTGAGGTGTAATGACCTTGTTACCTACTCTCTAATCACCTCCTACTGCTCCTAGGAAATACAGGTAAGATGGATATTAACTGTAGTCGTAATTAAGGTTGACTAATTATTAATACCAGAAAGGTGTATTTGTATTGAGGTGTAAACTGAGGGATTAATTTTTTTTTTTTTATTGTATATTTTTTCACCTTTGTTTATTTTTATTTTTTTAGGAAGTGTGGTGTGTGTGAATGAAAGTGAAAAATGAAAGACACACAAGCAATAGGAATGAATAAAATGAATGAATTACTTGAAGAAAAATGACGCTATAATGATTGAAGAAGAGAATGTATGGTTTGAACTTTACGTATAATGACAGTAAGTATGTATGGTAGGTATATATGGGCAGGTGTGTATCATTATCTTGTTAATGACACCTTAATGACCTCACCACTAACTACCTAGGAAGTGTGAATGACCTATATAACCATCTATGTGAAAGATAACAATCAATAGTAACTAATGGTTCAGGTAAGATAAGATAACCAAGAGTGAATGAATGAATGGGAGCAGGAAATATATACCTAAATTAGTATTAAGTTTCACCACATAATTCCATTTCAGATTACCATATATAGACTAGAAAAGGAGTGAAATACAAGAATAACTAGAAATATCTAAGACACCCTTATAAGTTGTTCACAAATCCTCATAGATGGCGTCACCGTCGCGTCAACCAAAATAAAACTCTAAGCTGGACGATCTTCCAAATATAATAGTCTCCGCACCTCACCTCAGTCAGTCACTCGCGAGACGTTGAAGAGACCTGTAACGTCCTTTCCTCCTCCAACCGGTTACCACTTACTAAAACCACTTAAAACCCGGAGATGGGTGACGAGGAACCCAAAACCTCAAGGAAGTGGCTGACGATGCCGGTCACGCCTACGGGGAGTGGTTTAAAAAATACATGAACCTTTTCACTCGTAGGTTTTCAGAATGGCTACTTGTGTTCATGTTTGGGTATTACAATTTAAGCTTTGGCTGGTTAATGGCGCCTCTGTTCTTCCTTGTCCTGCGTGATAAAAGAGCGAAGGAGAAGAAGGTTAAGTTTGATATCATTCGTTCGATCGCCAATGCTGATGAAAAGGATATCTTACAGGAAATACAACGATTCTCTAACCTGCCTTCTTGGGTGAGTATTGTATGTGGTGGTGGTGGTGGTTAAGGTAGTTACGTTGTGGCGTTATTATTACTATCTCTCTCTCTCTCTCTCTCTCTCTCTCTCTCTCCCTCCCTTCTCTCTCTCTCTCTCTCTCTCTCTCTCTCTCTCTCTCTCTCTCTCTCTCTCTCTCTCTCTCTCTCTCTCTCTCTCTCTCTCTCTCTCTCTCTCCCTCCCTCTCTCTCTCTCTCTCTCTCTCTCTCTCTCTCTCTCTCTCTCTCTCTCTCTCTCTCTCTCTCTCTCTCTCTCTCTCTCTCTCTCTCTCTCTCTCTCTCTTTCTCTCTCTCTCACTTCTATTTTGGTTCCTGTCATAATGTTGGAGTTGTCAGTAGCATTTACCTTGCTCTTCTCTCTCTCTCTCTCTCTCTCTCTCTCTCTCTCTCTCTCTCTCTCTCTCTCTCTCTCTCTCTCTCTCTCTCTCTCTCTCTCTCTCTCTCTCTCTCTCTCACAATGCTATTTCCGGTTTCTAAATAACTCCCTATTTTTTTTGTGTATCCTCGTTCATTTTTCTATAGATATATACAAAAAAAAAGAAGTGATATAATATACATAACTTAGAAATTGTCAGTCAATCAGCTGGTAATTAGCGTTGGATAATGAGGTTAATATCTATCTTAATTATCCTTAAAATACAATTGACCGGCTAATGACTAACTAGCATATGGTCGTTAAAATGAAGTGATTTGATACTTTATATCTTAAGACTGCAGTGTGTTATGTGGATTCAAAATTTGCGTAAAGGAAGGAATCAAACTCTAATTACCTTTAAGTGGAATGACAAGTGGAGAGAAGTAATTATTTCTATCATTTCCCAAGTGTTACATTCAATGGTGGTGATGACGCTGCACCCGCCGCCACATTGCACGCCCCACACTTAACCCTGACGTCACTAATTGATTGTGTTAGTTAGTGTAGTTATGATATATATATGTTTGT
The DNA here is from genome assembly GCA_036785275.1 of Cancer borealis. NCBI lineage: Eukaryota > Metazoa > Arthropoda > Malacostraca > Decapoda > Cancridae > Cancer > Cancer borealis. The sequence continues at coordinate 2,439 of JAXIVD010002131.1, forward strand.
ACCTGACAGTTATTAAGGTGTGGGTAGTAGTAGTAGTAGTAGTGTAGTTAAGTTATTGATTAATGCAAGGTTAGGAGGGTGAGGCAAGGCAAGATGGCGATAGGATGGCATCAACTTCGTCACTCTTTCCACCCTATGAAGTCTGAACATTGAAACGTGACCTTGTACACACACACACACACACACACACACACACACACATACATACAGGTGAAGGAAATGGTAACCTCTTTTTATGGGGTTGAGGTTAGGTTGGGGGTGGTAGGTAGAGGAAGTTGGGGAAAGGTGAGGAAGGAGGGAGAGAAAACTGGTTCTGAATGCCCCCAATAACCTTCATGGAGAGAGAGAGAGAAAGCAGGTGGGAGGGAGAACGGAAAGGCAAGCAGGCAAGCAGATATGGTAGGAGGGAGGGGGAGAGGGAGGGAAGATAAACTGGCTTGGAGAGAGAGAGAGAGAGAGAGAGAGAGAGAGAGAGAGAGAGAGAGAGAGAGAATTAGTGTTGCAAAGCTAATCCTTCCTATCTTATCTTTACAAAAATTTTCCTTCTTTATTACAAGCTGTCGGTGTTTCTCTCTCTCTCTCTCTCTCTCTCTCTCTCTCTCTCTCTCTCTCTCTCTCTCTCTCTCTCTCTCTCTCTCTCTCTCTCTGTTACCACCCCGCTCTGTCAAGGTCACTTCCTAACTGTTGTAAAGGCAGATGATGTATTACACACGACCGTAGTTCAAATAGGTATTTCACAGACAAAGGTATATATACGACCTTGTTATGCATTATTTAGTGAAGAAATCTATTTACAGGACCGTCTTCTTAATAGGTATTGTATATATAGGAAGATGTATATACAGGATCGTCATTTTAATAGGTAATGTGTATATAGTAAGAGGTATATAGCCAGAAATATATTAGTGTCGTATATATGTTGTTTTAATCTCTTAATAGACACTTTGTGGAATGAACTCTCAAAGCACTTCAGGAATTTCCGTGTCTATATTTATAATAAACATCACCCAAGTGTTTTTCTCTATATACACTTGTACTTGTTTATATACGTAAGGAAAAAAAAAACATTATATACACTTGTGCCTATTTGTTTATATATGTACGTAAATCAATGTGTTCCTGTTTGTTTAGCGTGATGCAAACAATAATTTCATAGTCGGTAGTGATGTTAGGATGAGCTGAGAAAGGGTCTAAGCCTAGTGGTGATTAATTATATGTAGTTTTATGATAATTAACTTTCTTCAATTTATGTTATAATGTACACTATATTTGACGGTCTTGCATGTAGACATAATAATAATAATAATAATAATAATGGTTAATAGTAATACTAAAAATAAGTTACCTCGTCAATAATAATACTTTGAGCGCGTTAGTTACGAGGTTGTTTTCACTTTATATGTTTGCAATAACCTCACACCAACCCAACCATTTACAACCTCATCAAACTTAACCAATAACCTTAAACCTCAACCATTAATACTACAGGTTCAAGCTGGAGAGACGGTCATTAGAGTGTAATTACTGTACGATATTAAGCATTAACAACCTTGACATTAACATTTAAAGAACTATTGCAATGGGTCATTTAAGTAAACGGTCTTGTTGCGTGTTTTTTCCTGCCTTTTACCTTTCAGAATGTATTATAATTGAGCTTAACTTATACGTAAAGTAGTGTCTTAAGTTAGTAAATTAGTAAGTAAATGTAGCGAGTAATATTATAAGTTCAAACACCCCATCTAGCTTGGCGCTTTGCCACTGTGCCACACACTTTTGCCTTCCTTCCTACACGTGACCATGATGTTAGCTAGTCAACTATTATTATTATTATTATTATTACTATTATTATTATTATTATTATTATTATTATTATTATTATTATTATTATTATTATTATTTGTAGTAGTAGTAGTAGTAGATATATATAACGGCTGTTCAGACACTCGTGAAAAAGGTAGTCTTCTTCCTTCTGCTGGAACTAAATATACCTCAATTTTTTTTGTATCCGGTTCTCTCTCTCTCTCTCTCTCTCTCTCTCTCTCTCTCTCTCTCTCTCTCTCTCTCTCTCTCTCTCTCTCTCTCTCTCTCTCTCTCTCTCTCTCTCTCTCTCTCTCAAGGCTCGTGTTGGGTGTGAGGATAAAGATAAGATTTGGTTGTAATTTATCGAGAAGACTTCCGTTTTAGTGATAAGATAGTGTGTGTGTGTGTGTGTGTGTGTGTACATCCTTTTGTGTGATAAGATAGGACGCACGTGTGTGGAGATAGGATGCACGTGTGTTTTAAAATGGATCGTGTGTGTGTGTGTGTGTGTGTGTGTGTGTGTGTGTGTGTGTGTGTGTGTGTGTGTGTGTGTGTGTGTGTGTGTGTGTATGTGTGTGTATACATCCTTGTGTGTGATAAGATTGGACGCACGTGTGTGTGAAGATAGGATGCATGTGTGTTTTAAGATGGGTCGTGTGTGTGTGTGTGAAGATAGTGTAAGTGTAAGTGTGTGTGTGTGGGTAGGTAACAAGTGTGTGAAATTACCACCCACACACACTCGCACACTCACACTCGCACACTCACACTCACAATCACACAAACACGAGCTATAGAGTAGAGAAGGTGATGAAAATAATAATGATAATAATAATAATAATAATATAAATATATACTTTATTTAGTGTTTTTATGTAATATAGAAAATAAATTTGCTTTGTATTCTAATTATTTTTTATATTCTCTTTTTTAGGTTACATTCCCGGATATGGAAAGAGTGGAATGGCTCAACAAGGTAATTATCTCTCTCTCTCTCTCTCTCTCTCTCTCTCTCTCTCTCTCTCTCTCTCTCTCTCTCTCTCTCTCTCTCTCTCTCTCTCTCTCTAATTGACACGCACACACCCACACACACACACACACACACACACACACACACACACACACACATACACACACACATACACACACACACACACACACACACACACACACACACACACACACACACACTCCCTTTTTTCCATAACACACACACACACACATATCCCCTTATATTTTTCCCTCACTCAAACGCGCACACACACTTTACCCCTTATACACACACACACACACACACACACACACACACACACACACACACACACACACACACACACACACACTAACACCCTCTCTTCCCGTCCACAGATCGTCCGTCAGCTGTGGACGTATGCAGGTCACTACGTACATGACCTGTGTAAGTTTTCCATTGAGCCCAGCATCAGGACAGCCTTGGAAGAGTATAAACTAACTGGCTTCCGCTTTGAAAAAATTATCCTTGGTGATACGCCTTTCCGCCTCTCTGGGGTGAAGGTTTACGATGATACTTCAAGACATGAGATTATTATGGATATGGACTTTGCGTGAGTTTTGTGGTGTTTGTTTTTGGGTTAGGGGTGTGTGTGTGTGTGTGTGTGTGTGTGTGTGTGTGTGTGTGTGTGTGTGTGTGTGTGTGTGTGTGTGTGTGTGTGTGTGTGTGTGTGTGTGTGTGTGTAGAGAGTATGTGTTAATAGTTTACTCTTCTATATATCCTCCTTACTTTCCTTCCCTTTATCTTATCCTTCCACTTCCCTTTCTTTATATATATTTTTTGTTTTGTTTTAATTGTTTTGTTAAGTGTCTTTCTCTATCTGTATTTTAACCCTTTCTATAGTTTCTTCCTTTTTCTTTCTCTTTCTTTCTTTCTTTCTTTTTGTTTTGTCTTTTTCTTTATTGTTTTATCTGTTTCTTTATCTCTATTTTTTCATCTATTTCTTTCTATTCTCTTATCTTTGTATAGTATCTTTCTTTATCTTTTATCAATTATCTCTCTTTATTTCTTCTTTCTTTTTTATCTTTCTCTATTTCTTTCTCTTTAATCACATTTATTAACTCTATATATACAATTTTTTTCTTTTTTCTTTTTTTTTTCTATTTATTTCTCTTAGCCCATTGTATTAATTATCTAGACATACATTTTTCATCTGAGTGACCTTGTTTGACCTTGCATTGACCTTGCATTGACCCAACACCTTCCTTCCTGACCTTTGCACAGGTACGCCGGGGACTGCAAGTTTGAGGTCAGCTTGTCTAAGTTCAAGATGGGCATAAAGGACCTCCAGGTAACTATATGTCCTTATTGCATGGAGGTGAAGGCTTACAGGAGGGGGAGAAGGAGGAGGAAGAAGAAATATAATAATAATGTATCTGTGTCTGTCTGTGTGTCTGTCTGTTCGCCTCTCACCTCCTTCCATCCTTCCAGATCTCCGGCAGGATGCGTGTGGTGATGAAGCCCTTAGTAAGACAGATCCCACTGGTCGGAGGACTGCAAGTGTTCTTCCTAAATAATCCAGATGTCGATTTCAACCTCATTGGATTGGCCGATGTGTTTGATATGCCTGGCCTAAGGTGTGTGTGTGTGTGTGTGTGTGTGTGTGTGTGTGTGTGGTGATTCATTAATAGTTGCAGGTGTTTGTGTATGTATGTGCGTGTGTGTGTGTGTATTGACTGGACAGGTGTGGTGATAGTGGTGGCACAGGTGTGTAGGTAATGGTATGCTCTTAACACCCTCTTGATTTATTACCTGTCCTTCCTTCCTTCCTTCATACATTCGTTATGCATTCACATTCACTGACTCCTTACTTCCTTTCACCTCCTATTTCCTCTGCCTACCTCTCTCTCCACTTCTTTCTCCTCTTTTTTCTTTCTCTTCCTCATTTTTATAATTTAATCTGACTGGCATTTTACACACACTTATAAACACACACATATGAACCCACACACACACATACGCACATATTCCCACCCCCACCCCCACATCCCCTCCCCACACACACACTCACGCCCTTCCTCTCCCCCACAGTGACATCCTACGCAGCATCGTGACAGAACAGATTGCACACATGATGGTCCTGCCTAACCGCTACCCCATCCAGCTGGTAGAGGACATCAACATTGCAGAACTCAAGTGTCCTGCCCCGGCTGTAAGTGTACTAAGAGGTCATAGGATGCCCTGTTTAAATATCCTTCACATTGTCTGTTAATCCTTATCCTGCATTGTAATTCCTTTTCCTTTTTACATAGACTTTACGTAAAATTCTTGGACATACAAGGAAACCGTGAAATATATTTATCCTATGTCTGTCTGTATATCCTTCACCTCCTTCCATCCTTCACTCCTTCCCTCCTTCACTCCTTCCCTAGGGCGTCCTACGAATCCTATGTCTGTCCATATATCCTTCACCTAACCTCACCTCCTTCACTCCTCCCCAGGGCGTCCTACGGAGGATGTAGGATTGATGGGGATGGGGAAGTCTGATCCTTAAAAAAATATATTAATCCTATGTCTGTCCGTATATCCTTCACCTCCTTCACTCCTCCCCAGGGCGTCCTACGAATCCATGTTATCGAGGCCAAGAATTTGATGAAGAAGGATGTAGGATTGATGGGGATGGGCAAGTCCGATCCTTACTGCATCCTTCGCCTCGGTGCTCAGAAGTTCCAGACCAAGACCATTAATAACACAGTCAACCCCAAGTGGGACTACTCCTGTGAGGTGAGTACATGGGACCTAAGGGGAGGGGGTCTTTCTAAGGGGTCTTTATTTTTTTCTTTTTCAGTGGGGGGTAATATATTTTTTTATTTTTTTATTTATGTATATATGGTTTTATATATTTTTTTTATACCTGTGGGTCTGTTAGGGGAAGGGTCTATCAAGTATAATTATCCCTATTATGTCTGTCCTTAATTAATTGTGGTTGTAGTATATATATGTTTTAGTTTTGTTATGTTATGTATATATTTTGGTGTCCTAAGTGATTATCTTCTCATTATAATTGGCTATTTCTAGAGTTTCAAAATGTATAGTTATGGGAGATTAATTAATTATACTTATAAACACATTTCCTTCCAGATTATAATGAACTTAATACAAAATGATATCTATTACAGGTGGGAATTTCTATAGACTTTCTTCATAGGTGTAATGATATTTATATTGTCATTTTCCTTTCCATAACTTCTTATTATTATTATTTTTATCTTCTAATCGTCGTAAATTCTGCTGTCGGTTATCTTGTATATCCAAATCTTTCTCGTCTTCTGATTGGGTGAGAGTCTAGTCCAGCGTTGGTCAGGTCATGTCATGTCAGGTGAGGTGAGGTCAGGTGTTTGGGTTAATGGGTGAGTACATAATGGGTTTTCAGTAATTAATCCTCACACCTGCATTATGTGTGGGGAATGAGGTCACCGATTCACTTCTACACTTAAATTTATTGGGTAATTTTAACATCCACTTAAGATTAAATAATGTACTCCACCTAAAAAAAGAAAAAAAAGATAGATTATTGATTCCACTCCACTTAAAATTTAGTTCATTGATTAAAGTCCACTTATAAATAATTCCTTTCACTTTACACTTAAAATTGAATAATGTACTCCACTTAAAACATCGACTATTGATATATAGTTCCACTTTATTAAATTTAGTTCATCAATAATAAAAAAAAAAAAATCCACTTATAATAATTCCATTCACTCTAAATTTCATTGTTGTCGTCGTCCCAAAAATCCACTTAAAATTTTGTCCATTAATAAAACTCCACTTAGAATTCCATTCACTTTAAATATCATCGTCATCATCGCCCCAAAAATCTATCTAAAAACCGGTTGCCTGAGCATGAATGAGATAGACTTAACTTGAACGAGAGTCAGGAATGCGACCCGAGATGAAATGGAATGACCTTATGTTAGTGTCGTGACCTTGACCTGCCCTTGAGTTGACCTGTAAGGGAGGCATGCTATTGGCTGGCTAGGTCAAGGAAGGAAGGTCAGTTGCTCCTAGTCTGCATGCGTCGAGGTAGGATTGACAAGCGACCCGATTTTATACATATAGATTCGTAGTTTTTGGTTTAGGTCAAGGAATGTGTATCTTATTCCTAGTTTGTTTCATTATTATCTTTGTTTTTTGAATATTTAAAGGTTATCTTAATCCCCAAAGAAATTACCTTGATATAAATCTAGCTTATTATTCATTGATTTTTATTATTTCTTAAGAGTCTAAAGTTTCTCGATTTCTCGGATGTTAATGTAATTCCCCCCATTCAAAAATCTGCATCCCATTCTAGTATATTGATGTACGTCCTCCCCATAGACTCCTCCCCACACACTCCTCCCCATCCAACAATCCTCAACTTGAATCATACTTGTTTTTTCCTTATTTAATCCTCGGTACATGAGCTAAACGTGTGTGTGTGTGTGGTGCTAAGAAAATGTGACGTCTCATAGCGTTTCAATTTTTTCAAGGTTAACATATAGCTTTTTTTGACTAAAGGAAGTGCCGAGTTATTTTTCGCTATTAATTATCCCCTTTTTATTTATTTATTTTTTATTGTAGGTGACCGATTTTAGTTTTTTACGACTCCAGTTTATTCTGGAATGGGACGCAACCAGATTAATTTTTTGCTATCTAATCTATCTAAATATTTCCTGATTTGTTTGTTTCTGTCGTAAGTTATTTATTTGTGTTTTTATTTTAAGCCGAGTGGATTATTTATTTAATTATTTTCTAGTTATTTATTGGCTTGCATCTTTTTGCTTCTGTCTTGTTTATACTTTTTTCATTTCGGTATAAATTTTTGGATGCCGACTGGCTTGGATTCTGGTTGCCAATATAATAATAGTCGTCCTTTAACATTAAATTATTCTCGTGAAGGCTTGAAAATTTATATAATCAGTCATTACGTTTATCACCAACATTCTAATAATTTCAACAGTTTTACAGCGTTCGTGTAATCTGTAAACATGTTTTTATTTAGTTATATAAAGAAATAAGGGCACAGGAGTATTATAAAGACTGGAAGAGTAATTAGATTTTTAACATACAGCTTTCATGCAAATTATAATGTCTCTAAAGATATACAAAAGGATTTTCATTTAGTTATACAAGTAAATAAGGGTGTACAAGTATATTATAAATAGAACCTAAACAAATTTTCAACATTCTCTGATATCTATTACTTAACGCACACTTATGTTAAGGGACGACTACCTATGTTAATTTTCAGTACAAACCTTTTTCATCTGTCCTGCGCTCGGTTAGTTAAACTTCCTCTCGTGTTAATTTGGAGAGAAAGTATAATAGAAAAGCGGAATGGAAAAATTGAATAGACCAGCGTTCCCAGTTGAGGCGGAATACAGACTGGGTTGAGACTTGCAAGATTGAGAGTGGAAGAATGGAAGGTAAACTCAATCTATACATTCTTCATTCTTCATTCTACTCCTACACCACCCTTACTCCCGCCCGCCCCCCATGACTGTTGTTGTTGTCCAGGTGGTGTTATTCCTTACCTTGAGTGCAGTTTTTATATCTTTATTTTTTGGTAAGCATATTATCTTTTTTTCCCCATCGGTTTGTTTTGTCTTGTCATAATTTCTTGCCTTGACGAGAGATTATTTTGTCATGTGTCTTTCCTTGTTGGTTTATTTAACTCTTAATTTTCCTGCATTGACGAGAAGTTTTTAAGCATTTTGTCATTATTTCCTTGCCGTGTGTGTGTGTTTGGTGGTCCTATTTTTTTTAATGCGTCCCTCATTGCCCGTACCCTCAGTTAATTTTTCCAAGCATCATTTTGTCTACCTTCCTCCCATGTGTGTATGTTCATGTGTCTGTTTATTTACCTCATCATATCCTGTCCTTCCGAGACAAGTTAATAATTTTTTTAAAGCCTCATTTTGTTGTCTTTTCCCCCCTGTGTGTGTGTTTGGTGGTCCTGTTGTCGTCCCCCCTTGGCCCTACCCTCAGTTTCTGGTTCATGATGTCCACGGGCAAGAGTGTGTGTTAGACCTGTATGATGTTGATGACGGATTCAATGAAGATGATCTGTTGGGGAGGTGAGCGTATGTATGTGTGTATGTATGCTTGTGTACGCGTATGTATGTGTTTGTATGCTTGTCTATCTGTGTATGCGAGTGTGTGTGTGTGTGTAGTTTATGGGGAGTAAAGGGAATGAATGCATGGGTGTAGCTTCTAAACTCTAAAGTGAAGAAGAATGAATGCATGAATGAGTGAATGGATGGATGGTTGTGTGGATGTCAGTCTTGTTATCCTATCCATTTCTACAATACAATATCCATTAGATGAAAGACAACCTAACTAAACCTAACCTAATCTAACTTTACCTAAACTAAACCTAACTTAACCTAGACTGACTATTTAAGCTTCAATTTCCTTCCTACTGACTCTTGACACATTCCTTAATTTTTTCCATTCTCTTCATTTATACTTTATACTACTCCTCTTCCTCCTCCCATTCTCCTCCCCTTCCTCCTCTTCCCATACTGACCCATTCCCTGTCTCTAATTTCTTCGCCCTCCCATTCCCTCATTCCTTGACTCCTTCCCATTTCTTAGCTTTTTTTTTTTTTTTTTTTTTTTTTTTTTTTTTTTTTTTTTTTTTTTTTTTTTTTTTTTTTTTTTTTTTTTTTTTTTTTTTTTTTTTTCCCCCCCCACTGTCCCATTCTTTCCCCATCCTGACTGACTGACTGACTTACTTTCCTTTTCATGTACATATATTTCCACCGCGTACACGACCCCTCACACGCGTACACAAGGGCATGTACGTACACAAACCCACACACGTGAACACCAGTGGTACAAGGCGTGTGTGTGTGCGCGCGTGTGTGTGTGTTTAGCTATGCTGGTAACCTAACTATGTAATTGGCTTGTTATGGTGCATGGTATTGTATTGTTTTGCCGCACTATTAATCACCCTCGTGCATGCTTCTATCCTCCTCTTCTTCCTCCACCTCCTCCTCCTCCTCCTCCTCTCCACAGTGAAATCATTAAGTATATATATTTCATCTTTTTTTTTTCTCTCCCTCCGTCTCTCTTTTCCAGGTGTTTTATGTGTAACTAAAGTATTATTGAATTTGTAGTTTATTGTCGTAATCTTGGTTGTGGTTCCGTTGGTTCGCTGGTTGTCACATCCGGTCCGGTGATGGTTTTATTGTAATGCTCATTTTGCATTATATAAAAAAAAAAAACTGATCACTTTTTTTCACTTTTTTTGTGTGTATGTATAAGTTTTTCATAAATTCATCCTGCAGTGTAGAATTAATAGAAGTACTGAAGGGAGGGAAACAGGTTACGCAGTACAATTAGGTATGATAAGGTTAGCAAGACAGCAGGTGTAGGTAGTATAAAGTGGACAGTAGCAGGCATAGCATAGCATAGCATAAGATAGCAGATTAGTTATAATTAGTGATGGGCGATACTAAATATTTCCTGTAATCAATTATACTTTGCAGTGATCAATTATCAAACCATTACTGCCAGAATTAGGCTTAAACTGAAGACTATTTCAATATATTTCAATCAATTACGCCCACCACTTATTATACTCTAGCAGGAGCAGCAGCAGGAGGAGGGGGGTAATGGTTATAGTAGCAGGCAGAGCAGGACAAGCAGGATTTTTTTTTTTATACTTCATTTATTTTTCCCTTAGCCAGTACCCTTTTAATGTAAAAAAAAAAAAAAAAAAAAAAAAAAAGGGGGCAGGGCAGGGTTAGTGATCTCCCTTTAATTGGCTCCTCCCTTTAATTGGCTCCGGTCTCCGCCAGGCCCTCGCCAATGTGATACGGAGGCAGCGAGTGACTATAGAGTGCTGGGATTATGACTATAGCCCACTCAAGTCTTATGAAAATGATGACTTTCTGGGAAGGTACTGAAGGCGAGGCGTGTGGTGGTGGTGGTGATGGTGGTGGTGGTGTTAATTCAAGGGTGTGTTAGGTGTGTGAGTGAGTGTACATAAGTGTGTGCGCCTGCGTGTGCGTGTGTGTGTGAGGGTTAGCATGTTGTGTACGTTTTTACATCCCTGCATATCTGCCCGTGATTGGAAAGCCTTGCATGGTGGAAAACTGAACGATTCATTAGTGACTTAAATGAGCTAAATTAAGTCTTAAATCTGCATTCTATTCATAAAACTATAATAATTTAATGTCTGAAAATACACTGAAATTTAAACTACCAATGATTATAGTATGACACGCTACATTAATTAATACCTAAATGTATCTAATAATATATATAATTAACCTAAATTAACGTCAACATATGGAAAGTTTATCGGTATGGAAAGTTATCGGTAAGGAAAGTATTATCGGTAATTAAGTTTTATCGGTAAGGAAAGTTTTATCGGTAAGGAAAATTTCATCGGTAAGGAAATTCTATCGGTAAGGAAATTCTATCGGTAAGCAAATTTTATCGGTAAGGAAATTATATCTGTAAATCTTGACAGGTAGTAATGCAGGTTAACGATTAATTAATTAACTTCAAATGCCAACCTTTTCACACACACAAGCCACGTTTTTTGACTAATGCTAATGTGTTGAGTCTTGGGGGGGAGGGGGAAGGGGGAGGTGAGGGTGTGTGTGTTTTTCTGGTGTGTGGTGGTGTGTGGTGGTGCTTTGAAATAGGTTTAAATGCTCCTATTAGTGAACTTGATTCCCTATGAACACTATTGGAATACTTTATAAACACTGAATATAATTATCTAAGTATCTTGACACTCCTCCTGTTTTTGTTTATATATTTACTCATTATACACACACACACACACACACACACACACACACACACACACACACACACACACACACACACGCACAAAGGGATTAAGTTTGCAATAAGAGCGAGTTTTTTTTATATATTTGTTTTTAGGATTCTGTGTTGAGTTTTTGGCTTACGAGTTTTTTATTTCTGCTGCGGATCCTACTACCTTTCTTTCTTTATTTCTTTACTTGTTTTCTTGTTTCCCAGCACCACAGAGGCTCGTTTCATCCTGGTGCTGTTACTCCTTTGTGTATTATAACTTTAATATATCATGGTTACAGTCTCTTAATTTTTTTTATAATCATCAATTTCATCTCTATCTACTTTTTTTTTTTTTTTACATCTTTTTTTTGCATCTAAATCTATCTACTATTTTTTTCTACTTTTTTTTTCATCTACATCTATTTTTTGACATCCTTTTTTTTTCATCTAAATCTATCTACTATTTTATTTTATTTCCATCCTTGTCTTCTCTCCTTTCTAAACAGGTCCGAGATTAACACTTTCCGAAACTAACAAAAAATTTCTATCTCTCCCTCGTTAATTTGCACTCATATTTCCGTCACCCGTTCATCCGTCTCCTCTTCACCCGTCACCCGTCTCCTCATCCGCCGCCTCCCCCCCCCCCCCCCCCTTGGCAGGCTGTATGTGATGTGTTACGGCGTCAAACAGTCTCTCTGGAGTGCTGGGATTGGGACGCTAACATTCCTGGCACTAAGACTGATGATTTCCTGGGGAGGTAACACTCACTAACTCTATCTATGGCTGACTGGTTGACTGGTTGACTGGCTATCTTGTGCACCTGGTTCTTATCTCTCTCTCTTTATTTTTCTTCTGTTTCTCTCTTTCTTTCACTTTCTTTTTCTCTTTTTTCTCTGATTTTTTTTTTCCTTTCTTTCGCGCTCTCTCCTTTCATTCTCTCTCCTTTATTTCGCTCTCTCTCTCTCTCTCTCTCTCTCTCTCTCTCTCTCTCTCTCTCTCTCTCTCTCCCTCTCCTTTCTTGCTCGCTGTTGTGTGTGCGCGCGCCTGTGTGTGTATGCGTGCTTGTGTGTGTGTGCGCCTCTCCTCCATGGTTCGTTTTACTCTCACTTCCTCACAAAAATCTTAACAAAACACCTTTATTATAAGTCTGATTTACTTGAGAATTGGCAAATTTTTTATCGATGGAAGGATAAAAAAAATTTGTATATATATATTTGCAACGAACTGTGTGAAGCGAGATTGATTTTTTAACAATTTTTCCTATGGTTTTTGGGTTTCTTTCATATATATATTTTTTTCTCTATACGTAGTGAAGATCTAGTTTTTTTTTTTTTTAGTGCATGGTTTAGTACATATATATAGATTTTCTGGGCATGTTTTTAAATGTTTTCATAATTTGGGTTAAGAAGAATTGAGATCTAACCTTACCTAACACTGCGCATGTGTACGTATAATTAATGATAGTATACATGTAAGTTTAAGGTTACGTACATAAGCTGAATTAGTGTTAAGTTAAGACAATATATGAATAGGTAATTATGGGATAGGTTCTAAGGTTAATTAAGTTTATTATACATACAGGTAATTATTTATCTTCATAAATTCCTCTTGGGTGATGTAGTGTTTCCTCTTTTTTTTTTTTTTTTTTTTTTTTTTTTTTTTTTTTTTTTTTTTTTATTAGTAATTTTCTAGTCTTCATAATCATCTATAAACAGAATATTTCGGGATGTTTGCATGTTTTATTCTGATATTAAAAATTACAATTCTTCTTCTTCATCTTCGTTTCTTTCTCTGTTTGGTGGTTGTATAAGATGATTTATTTTCCCTAATAGCACCATTTCCCTTCCTATACATTGGTCCTTAAATAATCATGAATGTTGATTAATTGTAGATGCTTAAAACTCATCTTACTCCTTAGATGCTGCCTGGGATAGTACTGCAGAGAATGCCTATAATCGTAATAGTAATAGTAATAATAATAGTAGTAGTAGTAGTAACCTAACAATTTGTCGCTGCTTATGTATGTGTGTTAAGTGTGATAAATTAACCCGTAACTATTAGTATTATTTATTATTATTTTACAGGGTTAATGTACGATACTTTCTGAACCTCTCTATCTCTTCTCTCTCTCTCTCTCTCTGTCTCTGTCTGTCTGTCTCTCTCTCTCTCTCTCTCAATGATGATTTTAACTTCTAACATCTGATTTAACATGCATGAAAAGAACACTTGCCTGGGTAATGCACTTTTTTACAATATATTAAAATTGTGACACTTTAAATTCGAATATATTGGTGATTTATTAATTTTTGTAGCGTAAGGAAACCAAATAATAGATTAGTAGTTAATAATTTGGGTCTTAAATCTTACCTGCCATCCCTTCCACAGGTGTGCACTAATTAATTAACCTGTGATATATGCTATTAGTGTTGCTTTTTAATTTAATCACCACCACCACCTAACCTAACCTTATCACACCTGACCACGTGTGTGTGTGTGTATGGTGGTGGTGAGGCTTCGTGCACATGTTTAGCCGTGCACTGCTAGTTGGTGTGTGTGTGTATGTGCACCTAACATAACCTGGCCCCTTGTGTGCACTGCTATATATACACACACGCACCATTTACACTCTTGCCAATGTACACACACCATAAAATTACATTCATGTTAACACTATTACATATAAAACCTACACACACACACACACACACACACACACACACTTACATACACAACATCCCAACACACACACGTATACGCACATACACACACACACACACACACACACACACACACACACACACACACGTACACACACACGTACACACACACACACACACACACGTACACACACACACACACACACGTACACACACACACAGCCAGCATGAGCACCTTGCCTTGTCATTACAGCTGCCTACTAGCATCTACTCAATCTTTGGAAACATGGCTCTTAAATTTGAGGCATTTCATCATGACATTTTCAAGCCTGACGAGTTACTACAAAGGTAAATGCATGCTACACACCTGTCACTCTACACACCTGTCACTCACTCTAGTAATTAAGGTGTAGTGACATTATGGATTTTTGAGATGAGAATGAGGGAGGAAGAGGTTAGGAAAAATGAGTAACCGTATCTTTCCGTATAAAATTAATCTCTAATAGGTGATTAATCGCTTAATATACATCATAGTTAATAGATTATACTACCACTAATTACATTCATCTTACTTATTGCATCCTTATTTAACCATTAATATAAACCACTAATTATTATACATATTCATAGTCATTAGTTTTTATTTATTTCTTTTGTTTTCAGGTTCACTCCATACATTATACACTTCAAAATTTACTTCTCTGATTTTACATTCTTGATTTAGTATGATTTGTGTGTGTGTGTGTGTGTGTGTGTGTGTGTGTGTGTGTGTGTGTGTGTGTGTGTGTGTGTGTGTATTATGATTGTGTGTGTATCTATTGAATTGATTAATATTTATCCTTGCAATACTAACCATCGATGCACGAACATTAATTGAATTTTACGTACATACTTAAAATTACACGATTGCACATGCACACGTACACACATTACCATTATTTAAAACTACTTGTACATAATTATAAAGTAAACGACAACAATTAGGTTTGATTATAAATTCTTGGCATCAATAAATTCCAGATAGAATTCAAAGTCTAAATTATCGGCATTGTTATAAATTTGAGATTATTAACACTTATGAATGTTTTTTGGCATTGATGAAGCCTTTTCAGTCTATATTAACGGCATGACCTGAATGAAAGGTTAAGAAATTATTAGTTTATGAATTAATGTTTACAGAATTTATTTGTCATATTTTTTTTTACATGACATTAATTTTTTCTTAGGTTTATTTAATTATTTTTTAGTTTGTTCTAGGTTTATATATATTTTTAATTTTACATTAACATCAACACTTCATTTAGTCTGTCTGTCCAACGTCAATCTTAAGAGGAATTTATGAAACTTAAATAGTTTTTATATTTTCTGATACTTTAATAATAACTTCCGCTGAAACATAATTTTTCCATATAGATTATCTCGGGTTCACAAGTTTAAGTAGAAGCTACTATAATGAATTGAAAACTTTATTCTATATATTTCTATTTAAAAGTAAACATAGATAAGGAAATTTTAACTATCATTTAGGTTAGAATAGAATACACATACACACATACATACACATAGGTAGACATAGACGCACATATTAATTCCTATACACACACCCACAGAGCCAACCTAGACGTACACGACATCTGGCAGAGTGGCGAAGTAGACATGGTAAGTGTGCACAAACTTCAAAAATATAAATAAATATAACTTAACCAAATCAAATATAACCTAAACAAACCATAACCTCATATCACTAAGTATAAACATAAATATAAAAACAGGAATCCATGAAAATATAGAACATGTCAAAATTTCCATCTTTCCTCCTACATAATATATCCTTCACAGTGGGTGCCCTTGTCTGATGCTAAGTCTGGGAGGATCCACGTGAAGGCATCTTGGCTGGAGTTGGACCAAGCTGCTGACTCCTTGGAACCTGTAAGTAGAGAGTAGAGGGAAGGTGGTGAAAGTAGAGAAAAGTTATATTGTAGGAAAATCATCTTCTCTAACTACAATAATTTAGTGATGATGAATTGATGAGATAAATAGTTAGAATTTGATGATAAATAGTTAAACGACAACAAAATGGTTAAAATTGATGAAAAAGTGAAAATTGATTGTACGTCATTCTTCGTCTTTTGTTTCGGCAGCAACTTGAGGAGATCCGAGCCCTGCAGGCCGCTACCAAGAACCCTCTACACAGCGCTGTCCTCCTGGTGTGGGTCGACTCGGCAAAGAAACTCAACGTAAGGCTCGGGTCGGGTCAGCTTAGGTCAGGTCAACTCTCTATCTCTTGACCTTTGATTTTATTCCTTCCTTGTTATGCCTCTTTTCATTCTCTCTCTCGGTGGTATTATTATTAGTATTAATTTGTCTAAGAATTAATTATATTTTTACAGGATTTTTTTTCTTTATCTATTGCAAGCAGTCTCTCTATCTCTCTAGAAAAAAAAAAAATCTGTCTGTCTTTGTCTCTCTTGCTGTCTGTTTCTTATTGAAGTATTTTTGAAACTTTTGCAAGCAGTCATTTTCTCATTTCAATTGTGAACTTTTTTTCGCATCGTCAAGGTTTAATATTATTGTTGTAATATATTTGAAGTACTATTAGTTTTTTAGTGAATTTTAAAGTAATGCATTTTTATCTACCCTTTGCTTGAAAATCTTCCCTCCATCAGCTGTTCCCTTATTTATTTATCTATCTATATCTCTGCTTTAGTTATTTATAAGAACTTCACTGTAACCACTTAGCTGCCATCACTTATATTTATTTCGGGCACAATTACCTTCATAAAAAGACTATATGACTACCTTTGCATTCTATAAATAAATACACTGCAAGTAGAAGCAACAAAATTAGTAATATACCAATACACCAGCCAGCCAATGCACTTCGAAAATAAATAAACATGATAAGGAAGAATCCATCGGTTAAATTAACCACCATTACCACTTGTGAACGTATAGTCTTTCACGTGTAGATAATTTAATGACGAACGCACATCACTGGTGTGTAGACAGACAGACTGACAGATAAACAGACAAAGAAACTGGCAAACAGAAAGATAGACAGAAACAGACAAACCGAAAGAAACTGACAAAGACAAATATAGAAACAGAAAGAGAAAAAAACCAACTAACAGAAAAACAGACAGAAACAGACCGAAAGACAGACTGACAGAAACAGACAGACAGACAGAATAGGTGTATATCATTGCATTATCTTCCTTTATCACTCACCTCTGCCTTTTCGTCTCTCCTTGTGTTGTGTTTGGTGGCATCGTGCAGCCTTCACACAAGGTAAACACCGTCAACCACCACCACCACCACCACCACCGCCAAGATGATTCAACTTCCTTAGCGCTGTGGTCATGGTTTTCTGATTTTTTTAATGCTAATCTATCTTGTGTGGTGGTGATTTTTGACTCTCACTGTAGCTTGTTGTATTCTCTCTAGTTTACTCTTGATTTAATTATTTTACATCTATTCTTGTATTTTATTATTTTATTTTTATACTTTACCTTACTCTGGCTTTAATTTTTATTTTTATCTTATTTTTATTCTTGCATATATTACTACAGTACTTGATTTTTTCCTTATCTATTTTTATTAATGCATCTATTGTTTTCTGTCATGGAATTTATATACAATTTCAAAAGCTTTTCCTCTTTTTTTTGTGGACATATCTGAGGTCTGTCTAAATTCATGGCTGTCTAAATTCATGGCTGTCTAAATTCATGGCTGTCTAAATTCATGGCTGTCTGAATTCATGTCTGTCTGAATTCATGTCTGTCTGAATTCATGTCTGTCTGAATTCATGGCTGTCTGAATTCATGGCTGTATCTCATGGCTGTCTTTTTCATGGCTGTTTTTTCCTGCCTAGATTTTGCACTTTTCTTTAATTTATATAATGCATGATACTACCACAACACAACCTTTCATAACTATATAAATTTTTCCTCTGCATCTACTCTTACATAGATAATTCCACTTAACTTGGAAACTGTCCTTAAATGCTGTGTGTTGTGGGCTGCTCTGATCTCTCTTTGTGGTTTGAATGCATGTATGGGGTCTGTTTTCACCCTATAATGGTCCTGGTTCTAGTTTAGGGTGACTGGCTTAGGGTGACTTGCCTATAGAAGCATCACCCCCTCCCCCTTCCATTCCTTTCATCCTGGGACCCACAAACCCACCCCTTTGCAGTAAGCTTATTTCCACCTTATATTCAATAGCTTTTCTGATGATTTCGACTCCTCCACTCCACTATATACTCCGCACTCACTCCCATATTATTTTTTTTATACAACTTGCTGTTTCCGAAACAAGCGAGATGTTAAATGATAAAAAAAAAAATACAATAACCAGTTGGAATATTTTAAGATCCATTGCAAAACTATGATGGCGGAAGAAGATAATACATTTCTTACGTGTATCTTTGCATCTCTTCACTGTTCTCCATAACAAACTATATTTTATTAAACCCATTATTTCCTTCACACTCCCTAGTGCCCGACAGACATTTCCTTTATATATATTTATCCTTACACACACACACACACACACACACACACACACACACACACACACACACACACACACACACTGCATAGCCTTCCTTTTAAGTGTATATTAAGTCTATATTAACGTCACATAAAGGCTTGTCAAGACCAGCCACCCTCAGGCCCTCGGTACCCCGACAGGAGGTTCTGACTGTCTTACTCTTGTGTGGTGGTCAGTGTGGTGTGGATTAGTGTATATTTAAGATCCTGGTATCAAAATTATAAGGTTACTTTTTTTTATGTTGTGAAATTTGTACTATGAACGGTATAGATTGGGTTTCAAAGATGGTTTTAACGTATGTATTTGATCTTTTGGGTGCATGTATATCGGGTGTAGATGTTAAAAAAGAAATTTATGTAGTCACATATATATAAAACGGTGATGACATAACCCAAAGCAGCATTACTTAAGCCAGCCAGCCAATCAGTCAGTCAGTTCATTAATCAATACATCATTCAGTCAATAAATTCATCAGTCAGTCGGTTAATCAAATATCATAAAGTCAGCTAATCAAATATCAGTCGGTCAGTTAATTAATCTAGCAGTCAGTTAATCAATTTCAGTCACAAATATCCTAAATCCATAACCCCTTCACCATCTAAACCTCAACACTCCTCCCCTTCCACCTGTTCCACCTGTTCTGCCTAAACCTCACCACCCCTTCCACCCACCCAGAGCATCCCAGACCCATTGGTTCGCCTCCACGTGGGCAACAGTCAACAGGAGACAACAGTGAGGCAACGCACCAATGACCCGGTGTTTGAGGAGGGATTCACCTTCCTCGTACGTAACCCTCGAACACAGGAACTCAAGGTCGAGGTGAGTGTCAAGGGGGGACTAGGGAAGATTTTTTTTTTATTGACTGACTAAAATGATGATAAATTAATGTAAGGTAAGGTAAGGTAATGACAAACTATAAAAGAAAAGTTAGATTACATGAATTTGAGTTTAGAAATAAAATGATAATGCACAATAATGAAGTAGCAATCCACAATAATAAGGTAATAATGCACAATAATAAGTTAATAATCTACAATAATAAGTTAATAATCTACAATAATAAGTTAATAATCTACAATAATAAGTTAATAATCTACAATAATAAGTTAATAATCTACAATAATAAGTTAATAATCTACAATAATAAGTTAATAATCTACAATAATAAGTTAATAATCTACAATAATAAGTTAATAATCTACAATAATAAGTTAATAATCCATACTAATTCCTTAATAATCCCCACGACTTCCTTCCTCCTCCCCTTAGGTCCTGGATAACAAGAACAGCACCGTCCAGGGTAAGATTGAGCTTGACTTGAAGGTGCTGCTCAAGGAACGTGACCTTGAGAGTATGAACCAGGAATACTCACTCAGCGGGGCCTCGGGGGGACTCGCCTCTCTTAAGATGAACCTCTCTCTTAGGGTGGGTACTGTGTGTGTGTGTGTCTACCTCTCTGTATGTCTGGCTACCTGTGTCTGTTTGTCTGTTTGTCTACCTGTTAGTCTGTCTGGCTGGCTCCCTATTTGTCTGTGAATTAAATGTTTTTCTTCCTTAGTATTGAATTATTTCTGTACAATTTCCTATGATCTAGCACCTGACTTTTTTAATGCTTCCTTTCCTTAGTAATCGAAAACCGATATACGTATTGAATTATTGGTGTACTATAACTTGGCTAAACCTTTCCTATTTTTGAACGTAACTTTATTTAACTAGACATTTCCTATTTTTGAACGTAACTTTATTTAACGCTTTTATTTAACCATCACACTTTTTTTAATGCTTTTATTTAACTATATAACTAAAACCAAAATTTTTCCTTCCCAGATCCTGAAGACTGTGCAGAAACGCGACGAGGCAGATGACAAACTGAAGGAGATTGGTGAGGCCAACCAGACCCCTCCCTCTGATCCCCCCTCTACCACAGAACAACCCACCACCACAACCACCACTACCACAACCACACCACCACCATCACCCATCACAACCCAACCCCCCCCGACCCAGCCCCAGCCAGCTCCACCTACAGAGACCCCAGTGACCCCAGTGACCCCAGATAAGGCCTGCGAGGGTAAGGGTGAGGAAGGTTAGAGGTCACGCACGCCCCCCAGTACTAGCCTGTGCCTGCAAATACCCGAAGGAGGAGTACCCGGATACCTCGCATGTGATTGGCTCTCGCTAGATTTATTTAATTAAACTTTACTTGAAGCATCATTTCAATATTTTTTTTCGGTGCGTTTGAATTTTATTTATTTATTTATTTTTTGCTGTAAATTAATGTATGTGAAGGATTATTATTTTGATATGGTGCTTGTGTTATGCGTTTTGTATATATTTATTTATTCTGCTGCTTTGAAATTAAATGACTTTGCAAATAAATGAAGGTTGATAAATAAATGAATCGAGCTTGTAATGTCATTTGCAGGAAGGAAAGAAAGAAAATTTTGTAAATGATGCTTGAAGTTGTTTTTGCCCGCCGTAAAGAGCCTACGTATTAGTTTCTGCCTAAATGCAAAAAATTCCATAGTGCATAAAAAAAAAAAAAATATCCTGCACTTTTTTTAAGCCAAGAATTTCCATAAACAGTTTTGAGATTCCCCGAAAAAAAACACACACACACATACACATGCATTTTTTGGGGCATTTCATTACTATATTTAACTTGAATGGCATAAGATAAGTCTAGTAAAAGCTTGCATACACATAAACCTGTAAATTTGGCTAAATATCACAGTGCACGAGAGACACTGCTGATCCGTACATAACTAGGAAGGAAGGAAAGGAAAGGAAGGAGGAAAGGGAAGAAAGAGGAGAGGAAAGGAAAAGGAAGGAAGGAGGAAGGGGAAGAGGGAAGGATGTCATAAGAGTGAAAATACAATAAGAAAGGCTGTAATATAAGGCTGACAAAAATAATTAAGTACAAAGTCATTAGACCAAGGCGAGGCGATCTTAATGAAGGCATGAGATAATTATTGAACCTAATTAAACCTGGCGTAATTATATATGCATTGAGGAGTGACAGGCAAGAGGCAGCATAATATTAATAATCTGAGGCATGCAATAGTAATAATAGTAGTAATGGCATTTAGACTTAATAGTAGTAGTAGTTCAAGTATTAATTACCTTAAATTATAACTAGTAGTCGTGTTATGATTGGTATTCTTAGTAACCATTAGTGAAAGACTGCACGAACTATTAATTAAAGAGGAGATACCTTATATATATACACACATACCTGCATGAGGATAGGTACACACACACACACACACACAAAATGACCTGGTATACCCTACATTCCCTTCACTCCCTTCCCTTCATCCTACATTCTCCCTTCATTTCCCCTTCATTCTCCTTACAATCCCCCTACATTCTCCCTTCCCGTTCACTCCCATCCCCTCATCCCTCCCTCATATCCTCTCCCCTCTCACTCCTCTCATTCTTTTCCCCTCATATCCCTTCCCCTTCATTCCCTTCCTCTCACCCCTCTCCCCTCCCGTCACCCACACACCATTGCATCTCCTGTGCTTGTTGCTCCGCTTGTGTTGTGTCCTGTGTGCTTTTGTTCGTCTCTTTGTATGTTAAGTTAAGTTACTGAGCATTACTTGTAGAGTCTAAAAAGGACTTAATACTGTATGAGAGAGTGAGAGAGAGAGAGTTATGTAAGGTTATGCGTCTAATTTGTTTTTTGATAGCAATTTTTTTTATCGTCTTGTCTTTCATTCTCATTTTCTGTATCTCTATCTCACTGAATCTCTATCTCTCTATCTCTCACTAAATCAATCTATCTCTATCTCTCCATCTCTGTCTTCACCCAAAATCCTTCCCAGTCTTTTCTCCACTAAACTGTAAAATGTCAGTAGTATTATCATTATTATTATTATTATTATTTTCCTTTAACCTTCTAGAACAGTTTTTTCCACATTTGTCCTGTTGACTTCTATAATTCTAGCATCGCCTTAGATTTTTTTAGTCTTGTAATTTTGTCGATTAGTGAAAGGTGTTTAGTGCAATAATCTGGTTACTTTAGTTTTCTTTATATATTCCAATTAGCTTGTAGTGTAGTAATTAATTAAGTAATGCTTAATATAATATAACATAACACAGTCGTTTCTTAATATATTTTTTTTTAGTTGCTCAAAATTATGCTAAGTTATGGAAAATACTTATTAACAAAAATTTGAACGAGTAGCTGAACTAACCTGAACTCTTATATATTTAAACTAATTCTCATATTACTTATACTTATAATTCAAATCTATCTTCATGTGTTTTATAATATGCTTGTTATTGATTACTAAACGCATTCTTAACAACACTATTTTTATTTTTTATTATTTTTACGATTATCCAATTATTTTTTTTTACATGCATGAACATAACTATTAATCTTACATAGTTATAGTTCTAAAGTGTACTGATTATTTAAAAGTTAAGCTGGGTGACCTCTTGACCTGACCTCACTTGACCTAAGCCAGTACTCCCTCCTGACCCCACGCCCCCAAACTCCTTTCCTCTATACTAAGTCTCTATTTTCCTCCTTAGAATAATACAATAATTTATACTTTATTATCTATAGATCGAAAGTCTGTATAAGATAGTTATGAAAGGAATGAATGTGAGAATAATAAACAGGAACAAGAACAATGAATAATAATAATAATGAATAAATAATGTGTGTTAATTATGAATGTGACCGTGAAAAATACAGGAATACAAGCCATGAATGATATTAATAATGTATAAATAATATGCTTACTCAATTATCTTCAGGGAACCAGGAATCAAGTCGTCTTTTATATATGAATGTGTTGCAGAAGAAGCAGCAGAAGGTGAGGAGTGTGCAGCACCTGAGGGAGGAGGAGGAGGAGGAGAGGGTGAGGAAGGTGTGAGGGAGGAGATGGTGACAGTGGCTGCAACCCTTCCTAACCAAGCCACACCTACTGAAGCTGTGGAGGATCCAGACACAGCCATCAGACAAAGGTGAGCACACATAGAGACACACACACACACAGACATACTCTAGTGAAGGAAAACTAATATACGTACAAGCATCAAAGAGGTTTCAATACATATATATTTAATAGAACCTCATTTAACCTAACCTTATCTCCATATTAACCATTGATTGTGTGTTGTACCTTTACAGATTACCCGATAGAGGAGCGCACAACTTGGGACGCATTGAGCTGACGGTGAAGTACGGACCACGGAACAACCTGATCATTGTGGTGCACCGCGTATAGTGAGTAGAGAGAAAGGGAGAGGGAAAGAGAGCTGTTTAAAAGAAATAATAGAGTAGTAGTAAGTAAGGATGTGTCAGTTTAAAGGATAAGAAGAGAATTTATTACAGTTAGAGAGAGAGAGAGAGAATTAACTTTCACAAAACACATCAAAACTTTCTCTCATACCTAAGAATTAACTGCTAGAAAATATAAAAAAATAAATAAACACACATGAACTCCACTAATTTTCTCCACACTTCCACATTCTCTCCAACCATTCTCTCCACACATCCTCATCCTCCACTCTTCCCTCCACCCAGTAACCTGCCTATCGAGGAGGACGGGGAGCTGCCAGATCCTTACGTCAAGTTATACCTTCTCCCAGACCGCTCCAAGGACAGTAAACGCAAGACTGACGTGATAAAAGACAGTTGCAGTCCACAGTATGATGAGAGGTTTGAGTATGCGATTCCTTCCAACGAACTCACCAAACGCACATTAGAGGTCACGGTGGTCAATAAAAAGGGGATTCTGTTCATGAAGAGGTCGCCGAAAATGGGACAGGTAAGTTAATTGAGGTGGGTCTGATGGTGAGGTTTTTTTTGTGGGTTTTTTTTTGGGGGGGGTGATTGAGGTGAGGTAAGAGAAGGGTTTAAAAAAAAATTTTGTATGTTAGGTTTTATAAGTTTTTTGTACTTGACCATAACTGAACTAAAAAAAAATAATAATAATAATCCACACCCACATACTAACACCTTTTCCCTTCCAGGTGCTCTTAGACTGTGGGTTACTGGACACCTCTAAGGTCACCCAGATGTATGACCTTTGCCCTCCAAGTGATGAGGACGATGAGTGAGGGCGGAGAGGTGTGCTGGGGAGGGTGGCAAGCTGGAGGGGAAGTCTGAGGCGCCTTACTAAGCTGGCCAAGACTACTAAGAGGAAGGTGTGAGGAGGAGGAGGAAGAAGAGGGAGAGGAAGAGGAAGGTGTGAGGAAGAAGAAGAGGGAGAGGGAGAGGAAGGTGTGAGGGAGGAGCTGCTGACCTTCTTATTACTGCTACTAGTTTTGCTGCTGCTGCTGCTTCTAGGGAGGGAAGGTAAGGGTGTTAGTAAAGGGAAAAGGGATGATAAGTGAAGGGAAGGGAAGGGAAAAGGGATGAAAAGTGAAGGGAAGGGAAGGGAAAAGAGATGAAAAGTGAAGAGAAGTGAGAAGTAAGGGGTGAAGAAGGCAGGTCAGGTCAGGCGAGGTCAGACTAGGCCACACCTTCAGCTTATTGATTAACCATCCAGCACACTTCACAACAACTAATTAAATACTATAAGATATGAATATAAAGTTAATGCCAAACTATTAACTAACCCTTTGCCTTGCTGTGACTATCTATCGTGGCGTTTATATTTATACACTCGGGAGCTTGCGAATCGTGTAGTCTATTGATTCTACGCATTTATACATTAGTGAGAAAATAGCTTATAATTTCAAACCCTTATTTACGTGTCATAAAAATGTGTCATTCGCGCCAAAATTTTTCATGATTTCTTGTAAACGGTCTAATTTAATCTGTCGCATAAAATTACATCCGTTTTCACCCGTGTTGGCTAACGGATGACATAGACTTACATACTATCATCCACCACTTAATTTAATACATCCATCTGCGGCCATGATATTAACGACCGAACGAGCTCTTGTCTCTTGCCATACTGATTAAATGAAGTTATGTTTGTGTGAGTGAGCGATACTTCTACAGATCAATTCAACTTTTATCATTATTTTTTTACATAAGGTCTTCCTCCAGCCGAGTAGGACTTGACTCTATACCAAGGATGTGTGGCCTTAATGTAGCTTGGAAGGGGCTTGCAAGGGTTGGAAGTGGTGGTGGTGGTGGTGGTGAAGCCTTTTGTGTGTTGTGGTGGGGGACTTTTATTTTTTATTATTTTGCAACTATGTATAATTTTTGAGTTAATTTCGTTGTTGTCAAAACACTAAATTTGACACTAGTTTATATTGAAGTCCAGATCACAAGTTTGATGTATTTAATTTGATTTTATTTCATTAATATCACAAAAGCTTTATAATATTGAAGGTAAAGTTATTGATCAATTTTCTCGACTCTTTACGTGTTCATTAAAAAAAAGTTGACTGAATCTCATTAAACAAACAAATATTCATTGTAATAATTGGAAAGAATCTCTTATATTAAACAGAATATTCACTAGTCTTAACTCTTTGCATTTCATTAACTTGTATTCATTCATTCCTTATTTTGTACTTAACATTTCCGAAACCAAACGAACAATTTTTCAACGTAACATTGCTAGGAACTTAAATTATAGTCAGTTGTAGAATTGAGCGAGTTAAGTTAGGAAGAAGTGTTGTGTAGGGGGGGTAGTGAGGAGGGATGTGGTGGGGGCAAGAGGGGGAAGGGGGGGTGAAACTGCTATGCTAGGTAGATACATAACGGATAGATACTGAAGAACGGTTTATAGTTTCAGTCAGAGTTAACATTAAAAGGCTGTTCCGTTCCATCTCATTCTTGTCTAGTTAATCCATCATCATTTATTATTTAGTTTGAGTCCATTGTGGGATAACATGAAGGTTTGATAACTAACATACACGCCTTGCCACTGTGCACAAGCTCTGACTCTTCATCCTTGTAGTGGCGGAACCTGTCAGTCTGTTGATGTGTTTCGGAAAAAAGTTATGTTCTCGTCTGGTTAAATTTAGTTAGATTAGGTTAGTTATTTGAGGTTTCATCCTCCTTACCACACACACAAAGGTCAAGGGTCAAAGGTTATATGATCCTGAAGGGACGTGCGACGATATATAATACAGAATTAATGTACTTTCCTATATAATGTAGCTTGGGTTTGAATGTACTGTAACATGAACACAAGTTGATAAGTCTTGTAATACCAGCTACAGGCATTACAAGTATATACAAATGTTTGCACAATTTTCATAACAATTTTGTAATGGTTAAGTCTATATATATACATTGCCTTCTTATGCATCGTGTTTATAGTTGTGACGATTGATTGAATTGTTAGTCATTTCATAGTTTAATTTAAAAGTTTTGCTATAGAATACTTATCAGGTGCTAATTGAAACATTTTGAGAGGAAAAAAATCTATAGGTATGTAAGTTTAGTGTTTTTTTTTGTTCGTTTTATATGTGTTGGTGTTGTTGTTAGGCCACGGAAACACTATAAGAATATTGTACTACTGTTGAATTATGAAAGTTTAAAAGTTTAACTCGGATGTCATGATCTAAAGGAATTGGTGCTCATCAGTATTGTTTAGATTAGATTAATAAGCAATTACTATTATTATTATTATTATATATCAAAACTCTCCCTCCATCACTATATTCCTGAAGGTGTTATGTTATGTTAGGGTGACACACACACACACACACACACACACACACACACACACACACACACACACACACACACACACACACACACACACACACACACACACTGACAACAAAAACACATACATAAATAAACTAATTCAAAATGTCGTAGGAAGAACAGAGTTAGTTTG
>JAXIVD010002131.1:42500-45000 GCA_036785275.1 Cancer borealis
GGCACGCAAGTCTCTGTATGTGTGGTTACCGTCACCTCGCCACCGCCGCCTGTTTCGAAGCTTTAATTTTGCTCCACCGTGTCCGTCCCTTGACAGTGACTGGCGGTCGTCTCTCCTTAAGACCCAAACCAAGATTTATTCAACACGTTCTTCCCGCACCACCGAGTCACTTCAACACAACACAATAACAACAACACAATATGCGTTACATGCACACAAATGGACGCACATTATCAATCAGAATCTGAATCATAATAATCAACAGGATGGCAACATTACACTCACCCACAAGCATGCCTGTGATCATTCCGCTTATCACGTCCCTTCGTCCTTTCGTCGCCACTCCTCGTCACATTATAACTATTGATATATGTCAGGAGGCCCCAGGGGACATAAAGGCACGTGGGTGTGTCTGCTGATGGGCGTGAGACAGTATAACTTGGTAAGCGCCTCACGCTCAACTTGCCTGCGTGGCCTTCCCTCGCCTTCCCTACCTGGTTGCAGCACCTCGACACTCTTACTCAGGTTGGCACAAAACCAGGGATGTCATGTCACCTCATATGTCTGTTTTATAAAGAAATATATGAAACTAAAGCTATAATCGACTTCAATATATGCACTGCGTCTTCTTTGGTGTTTATGTTTGAAACTAAGTACAGAGTGTGTACAATTTTATCGAAATGATGCAAAACTTGGACGGAGAATGAACTCATAGACTTTCGAGCGTCAGTTTCATTCTACAATGTGTATTTCCTTGGTGTCACTGGAGGACAATCATGCGAGGAAGAAAATCAAATCACGTAAGTATGCCTATCTGACTTAAATAACTGGGCCCATACCTATAAAGCAATGATTTGGTCTCAGGCTGTCATAAGCACTGAAAACGGCGGAAAAATACTTTATAAGTATGGGTCCAGGCTCCTTCCTACCTTCCGTAATTACCTGATTGCCATGTAACTTGCAGGTGATGTCTAATTAATTGTCACCTAATATATATGAGTGACTTCTAGGTAACTGATAACGACCAATTTGTTTGTGTGGTTCACCTTTTGCATTATTACAGGTGTTGTAGGCTAATTAAGGCTTTAATTGGACGTATTCTGATTGACTAAGAGAATATAAGTATACGTTTCAGTTCAGTTCCTAAATAGTATACAATTCTGACGCATCTTTCATGAATCACTGCATTACTAACGAATGTAATATCAACGTATTCATTGCCTTTTTTTATAGCAGACAACAGGAAGTAGATGGTACCCGGAGGAAATAAAGTCTATTAAGCCCTTTGTGAGTCAATAGCTTGATGGTGAAACATGTGTCACTGAATATCTTCCTTATTAATCATTCTGTTGTTTATTTTTAGGTATATTTTATATTCGTGGAACCCGGAATTGGTGGTTATTCATACTGTTTATACACAATGCATAATAATAAGAGTGTATGTTGTTGTCATACTGTACCAGTGATCAGTTATTTTGATTGAACTTTTCAGGCCTTTGTTTTAGCCCTTATATAGATGAGCATTTTTCAATTCATTTTTTTCCCCCTTTCAGTTCAACGTTTTCAGATTCTCTTGACACACCAAACAAACATTTCCAGACTTCCCCTTCAAGTCAGGTCAATGTAATATACAAACAAGTTTCCTTCAGTCT
Source organism: Cancer borealis (assembly GCA_036785275.1). NCBI lineage: Eukaryota > Metazoa > Arthropoda > Malacostraca > Decapoda > Cancridae > Cancer > Cancer borealis. The sequence continues at coordinate 44,153 of JAXIVD010002131.1, forward strand.
GAGATTCCGAGGTTAGATTTACGCATTGTATGATAATTTTAGAAACGTTTTTGTCAATGGAAGGATGTTCTTTCTCCATTTGATTAACGCAAACAGGTTAGGATACCAATCTTCTATGACTTTTTATAATTTGAGGTGTGTTGTGGATGCCTCGCGGACATGATAAATTTAGAGCATCTTAACCATCTACATATTTTGCATTTATGTGTAACTTTCAATGATATACAGTTTTTCATTTATTCATTCATTCTATTAACTTATTCACTTCCATCTTTACTTTTCAAAAACATCGCCTTTCAACATAGAAGTTAAAGAATAACAAATAGAAAATAGAAAATAAATAGAACAATAAATAGAAAACGTAGTACAGATGTGTGAAGTGTAAGAGAAACTACTCTACAATGACTACATCTTAAGGGATTTCCCCCCCCCAAAAAAAGCGCCTGAGAATAAAGAGATAAACGTTATTAGTATGACTCAAGTATAACAGCAGCGAGGGCCTACGGGGAGAGGTCCTAACCCGGGTAAAGGGATGGAATCGTACTAGGAAGGGATTGGTGTACAGCTAGGGAATTATAGTCTCCTTCCCCCTTGTATTTTATTCCTATCCTTGTTTCCTACCTTCTTTCTCGTGTCCTATCCCCCTTTATTTCCTGTGTTTTACGTTCTTGTTAGTTATCCATTTCCTGTTATTTATTCCCATGTCTAGTTTCCCTTTAATTCCCCTTTCTAACTTTATTTTCTTTTTCCTTTTTTTTCTTTTCTTTATTCTTCTTTTATTTTTTCTCTTTCCTCCTTTATTCCCCTTTCCCTTTTTTTTCTACTTTCATTCTCCTTTCTAACTTTCT
>JAXIVD010002131.1:50000-62500 GCA_036785275.1 Cancer borealis
AGACGTAGTAATAATAGAAATAATATATACATTTTATTTATTTTGATCTGAATACTACTTTGTTAATAAAAAAAATACAGTATGACATTTGTGCCTTCGTTTCCTTGTGTGTGTGTGTGTGTGTGTGTGTGTGTGTGTGTGTGTGTGTGTGTGTGTGTGTGTGTGTGTGTGTGTGTGTGTGTGTGTGTGTGTGTGTGTGTGTGTGTGTGCGTGTGTGTAGAATAATTTTGGATACACTCCTGTGCGAACAGCATACAATCAGGTTTATGATTTTTTTTTCTCTCTCTCTCTCTCTCTCTCTCTCTCTCTCTCTCTCTCTCTCTCTCTCTCTCTCTCTCTCTCTCTCTCTCTCTCTCTCTCTCTCTCTCTCTCTCTCTCTCTCTCTCTCTCTCTCTCTCTCTCTCTCTCTCTCTCTCTCTCTCTCTCTCTCTCTCTTTCTTACTTAAATTCAAAGGTTCGTGAGTCCAAAGCATCGAACTCTTCTTTCATGTGGTTCGTAGGCTCGAGAGAAATAAACGTAAACATCTTTCTATGACGTCACAAACATGGCGGAGAGGGAACAGCAGTGATTGGTCTGAGATTCACTTCAGTGCTTTTTTCCAGCAGCAGTGACCTTCATTAAGATGATCAAGGTGGGAGGAGTCACCTGCCGCTCACCTTGACACAGTAACCCAGGTGAGAAAGTGAGAAAGGAATGGAAGAAGGAAAATAATTTGGATGAATGAAAAAGAAATGATTGTGTTAGACTATATTAGACACTCTCTCTCTCTCTCTCTCTCTCTCTCTCTCTCTCTCTCTCTCTCTCTCTCTCTCTCTCTCTCTCTCTCTCTCTCTCTCTCTCTCTCTCATACAAATTTTTATTAACAGTGGAATAAAACTAGGGTATTATTTTACATCTTCACCTGAATGCTCTACAGAATTCAGATTTGCATTTATACATTATCAGATGCATTCTGGGAAGGTTTTCTTAATTACGTTTCCGTCAGGAGTTTTTAGTTGGTGAGATATTCAATGTTATCTGTGAGACCTTCTCTTTGGGAATAAGGTAAAGTAGAGTTTGATTTAAACAAGGTTCTATTATTTGTCAATGTAGGTTAAGGTTTAGTTAATTTAGGTTTTGTTATGTTACGTTAATTTAGAAGATGGGCAGGAGGTCTTCTAGTGATATAAAATTCCGTTGATCAAGCTAAAATTCGGTCACGTACGCTATAAAATAAACCTTCCTGTCACCCTCTTTGATTCATCTCTGATTTGGCGTTTTGTGTTCACTGGCTCGAATAATTATTTAATCGATTTTTTTTTTTTTTTTTTCAGGTGACTCATCCCTTTCATTGAAGTAGTTAAGAATAAACTTGACAAGATATAACGATAATTTTATTAATGATTTTATTAATAACTACTTTATATATTTTTTTTGTGTACTTTAAATGCATAAATAAACGGAAAGAAAGATAGAAAGATAAAGGGAAATTTACTGTATTCAAGTTTACCTAAATGAACAGATGTATAATTAGAATTACATATTCGCCCTCCTCCTCTCGACCTTCCTTCCCTTCCTCTTCCGTTCCTCTTAATCTAGAAAAAAATTGTTTGTTTGTAAAATTTTTGGTAAATTCCCTTATTACGCTTTTCCCAAGTAAGCTTTTCCTAGATTTTGAGTTTTGGGAAATATTTATTTTCTTCCGATTTACAGTAAAAAGTCACTAAATTATCTCTCTCTCTCTCTCTCTCTCTCTCTCTCTCTCTCTCTCTCTCTCTCTCTCTCTCTCTCTCTCTCTCTCTCTCTCTCTCTCTCCTTACCATTCAGAAAGGATATTACATGTCTTACACCTCCTGTTTTGCGTTCTTCATACGTAATCCTCCTCTTTCTTCTTCATCTTATCTTATATCATCAACGTATCTTTCTAATCAGCTTCTTCTATCTCTTATCATTATCATCTTTCTCCATCTCCTGCTCCTTAACTTTTCTTTTCCTTCTTCACCGTAGCCGGATCCGGATTGAGGAAGTGAGAGGAGAGGGAGAGGAGAGAGAGATTGAGAGAATGAAAGGGTGAAAACAAAAGAGAGAACGCGGATGTAGGAAGGACAGCTGCGTTATTTTTATTTATTCGTTCTATTTTCATTCTAGCCAGGGCGTTAACATACATACATGATCCTGGATGTTGAGGAAGGGTGTGGATAGATGAAATGATATGGGAGGGGATGGGATAATGGGTTGATATGGGATGGGAATGGAAAGGATGAGGCGTCAAGGCTATGTTACTTTTACTGCTATTTTTACTGTGACAAATGTGATTATTATCAATAATAGTATTATTATTATCATTATTATTACCTGACTTGTCGATAAAATGGCTTCGTGTGTGTGTGTGTGTGTGAGGCTGTAGCTCCGCTCTCACGTTCGTCTTTTGTTAAGGAAGCGCATTAAAATATTATATAAGGATAATAATGGGTGCTACTTTGGCTTGTTATCTACAAGGAAAAAGTATCTACACCGTACAAGTTTTATTTTGGAATGATATCTACATAGTATAACTTATTATAACATATATATAACAAAGAAAATATAATTGAAATAGTTGGGTTAGTCAAACCTAACCTAACCTCTAGATCGCATACCAAAGTAGATGTTCGTTCTATTGAGTTATAATGAAATTGAATTGGAATGTAATAATAGATGTAGGAGTGTAAAGTATTATGCATTTTTTTTCTAGGCAAGCAATGGTGAAATACAGTTTGATATTATAGTAATCAGGAAAATAAGGCCAGATTCGTGTTCAGCATAATCTAAAACCTCATTGTACCAATTTTCATGAGATTCGGAGGTGTGGAAATTTTCATGAAATTTTGTAGGGTACACCCTTAGAATTATTTTAGATAAATCACATATTTTGAAATAACTCAAAATGTATGGGGTTTACGTAAAAGACATATAGAATATAAAAGAAAGAGCAAGATACGTTCGTTCTATTGAGCTATACTAGAACTCAATTGGAATTTAATTATAGGTGTAGGAGTGTAAAGTATTATGTATTAATTTCTTTTATAAAATTTTAATTTTCTTCATAGGTATTTGAGTTATTGAAAAGACAATGACTTTATAAGATATACATAACCAAACTCCATAACTTTACTTCTATACAATTTTCCTTTAAGACTAATATTTACGTAGTAAAATGGGAAAACCTTTTTCGACCTCAATTCTGGTGGAATTTACGGGCCACAAAATGGAAAATCCAAATATTATAGTAAGGACAAAACTAATTCCAGATTCGTGATCAGCATGCCCGAGAACCCTTTGGTACCAAATTTCATGAGTTGTGTTGAAACATTAACCTAACCTAACTAACGTTTCCCACCCATTTGACTTTTTCGCTGAAATCATGATGATAACTCGAAAAGTATGAAGTTTACGTCAAAAATTTATGGAATAGTGTCCTCCTTTCCTTCCATCTTACAACTGATCTTCCTCTCCTCGTAGGACCTTCAATTTCACTCACACTTTCTTCACAAACAAAGTAGATTCATAACACGTAGATCGCATTATAAAGTGTAGATCCCATACCAAAGTAGATTCATGACACGTAGATAACAAGCCAAAGTAGCACCTAATAATGAAATAAACTTAGCGTCAGGGTAGCCACGGAGGGTTATAGAGTTAGGTTAAGGAGAACTATTGATAAAAGGGAACAAGATGCAGGCAGGAGACGAGATACTGATAGCTAGTAGTGCGTTAAGGACTTGTGGAGACTTGCTGTGAATGTGTTGTCTCTGCCGCTGCTGCAAAAAAGTGATCTCGCGCATACGCACCTCTCTCTATCCAAATAGGACGCCTCTAAACGTGTTCGTGAAGGACACAGGATGCCACAGATGTTTTGGCCACTGATGTAAACGTCTTAAGTTGAGTGAGCGGTGTTTTTGTATTGTTACCCATGGAGTCAGGAGGTAGAGTGAGAGACTGAGGGGTGGAGATAATCTGTGCAGCCTGAGATGCGTGCTTAGGGGCGTCCAATATCCACGTCATCGACCTTAAGGAGTACTTTCAGTATTTTGCTGTCTACTCATCTTAAGTTGGGGCCGTAACAGTGAGAGAGAGAGAGAGAGAGAGAGAGATAGAGAGAGAGAGAGAGAGAGAGAGAGGGGGGGGGTCACCTTTGTATGTTCTCGCCTAGGACGATAGATATGCCAGGACCGCCACTGGCTAGGCACTACAACGGATGAAATGTAAGTAAATATTTAAACAATATACTTGTAAAGATGCGTAGTTGTTGTTGTAGCACTTAGATGCAGAGGTGTTCCTTCCGTTGTATACATCTCTAGTCAGGTCTCGGTTGAATTTCTTACATAAGAACATAAGAAATGAGGAGACCGCAAGGTCTCAGTTAATGACCTACACGAGGCAGCTCCTTGTCCCCCACCCTTGGAATAATCCAATATTTTGCCATCCCACCTGTCATCCCTATCCATACTCTCATCCAACCGTCTTTTAAAGCTACCTATTGACTCAGCACTTACTACGTGCCTATCCAACCTATTCCAATCGTTCACCACTCTGTTAGTGAACCAATATCTACCTAGGTCTGTCCTGAATCTAAGTTTTTCTAGCTTGTACCCATTTCCACGTGTCCTTTCCTGACTACTAAATTCTAAAACCTGATCAATGTTTCCCTTATTCATTCCTTTTACCCATTTGAAAACCTCAATCATATCCCCCTCTTGCCCTCCTTCTCTCTAGGGATTAAGACGTTTTAACCTATCTTTGTAGGGTAAATTTTTCAGCCCCTGAATCATCTTGGTCATTCTTCTCTGGACTGCCTCCAAGGAACCTATATCCTTCCTATAATAAGGGGACCAAAATTGAGCTGCATAATCTAGGTGGGGTCTAACTAGCGCTAAATACAACCTCAGAATGACCTCAAAACTCCTATTTGTCACACACCTAATAAATCCCAGTATCTTGTTGGCCCTATTTCTAGCTATAATACACTGTTCCCTGGGGCGCAAGTCACTGCTTATTTGAACTCCTAAGTCCCTCACACTATATGACCTTCCTAAGATAGTGTCATTTAATGTGTAGTTTACAGTTTTCTCCGTATTTGTGATTTCATGTGTTTTTTATTTCACTTTTCCTCATCTGTTTTTTCATCATTTCTTATTCATCCATTACTTATTAAATTTATTTATCCTGCATCTATTGTTTCATTTCATTTCATTCACGATATTTATTCATTATTTACTTATTATTCATCCATAATTAACGATCTTATTTATTCATTCATTTATTATTTCATTGTATCCACTTTTTTATCCAATTATTTTCCTTTCATAATTTACCAACACACGTTAATTAAGGAAGACACTAAATAATTTCCACAATAAACAATTAAACTCATTTATTGCAAAAACCAAAAATCCTTCACATATTAAAAAAAAAAAAAAAAAAAATAATAATAAGATACACACAGTCGATATATAAAACTAATTTGTAAAGAAGTACTGAGTCGAAAAAAAAGAATATATGTATCAGTTTATGTATGTGTGTGTGTGTGTGTGTGTGTGTGTGTGTGTGTGTGTGTGTGTGTGTGTCACTCTTCCATTAATCTCCATTCATCAGCTCCAAATTGCAACTTATCAACTTTCCAATCTGTATGAGAAAAAAGAAACCACACATTAGTATCATCATCATCATCATCATCATCATCATCATCATCATCATCATCATCATCATCATTATAGAAAGGGAAAAGAAAGAGGGATGAAGAGAAATTAAAGAAACTGAAAAAAAAGTACAATGAATAGCTATATTTTCTATTAATTATGAAGCTAAAATATCCTGTAGAGTTTTGACAAGAGAAATAACAAGAGACAATATCAATGCAATACAACTTAAAGGTTTAAAACATCTATAAAATTACCTTAATCCCACTCTTCCTCCCTCCCTTTTTTTCTCTCCCTCCCTCCCTCCCTCACTCACTCACCTTGCTCTTGTAGGCTTTTCATAAGGGCTGAAAACTCCCTCATCACCACCTTCCTAACTGCAGTGATGAGGTTATAGTCTGTGGTGGTGGTGGTAGTGGTGGTGAGGCCAGGTGCTACAAATCTCTCATTCAATGGTGTACCCTGGAAAGAGGAGAGTGAGGGGAGACATGAGGGGAGAGGAAGTAAAGAGAGATAGAGAAAGAGAAAAAAAAAGAGTGGTGTTTTAATTAAGAGAAAGAGAATGAGGTGGTTTGAGGAAGATGAGAAGAGGAAGAGAATGGAAAGTGAAGAGAATGTGAGGGAAGGTGATCATGTTTTTTTGAGGTTATCTGTGAGGAAGAGGAGGTGGAGGAGGAAGAAAATGAGATGCTACTTTGGCTTGTTATCTATAAGGAAAAAATATCATAGTAAAAGATATCATAACATATATATAACATCATGTAATTGAAATAGTTATGTTTTGTCATATGAGACCACAGCATCAGCCAGTAAAGTTAAATAATGGTTATTTCATTATTGTTATTATTGAAGCAAGGGTGAAATACAGTTTGATATTATAGTAATCAGGAAAATAAGTCCAGATTCGTGTTCAGCATGACCGAAAACATCATTGTAACAATTTTCATGAGATTCGGAGGTGTGGAAGTTTGCATGAAATTTTGTGGAGAACTGCCTCTATATATTTGCTAGTCTGCTATTCATGTTTGCAATATTTATACTTATGTCTTAAGAAAATTACTAAAAACTGTCATACACGAGTAATATGAAAAGACATGCACACACGCACACAGCCTACCTCCATGGTGTGACAATAGTTATGTACACACAGAAAGGCAGTGACCACAGCCTCTAGTTCCTCTTCACTAGTAATACCGGAACAGTAGATGATGTGAAGCTGCCGCTGCTGCAGGCTACCACACAGCTGCACGAGGAAAAAAAGTAGAAAGGAGTACAAAGGAAGAACAGACACCAACACTCCTAACTGGACCTAACGAGGCTGTCCGTTTACCTACACCACTACTATAATATCTACTTGATCGACAAAAGGACACCAAAATGGATGGTTCCTCCCCACCGACTCCTCCCAAGTGATACCATTTAGTATAGACAAACTCTCCTCTCCCCTCACCAAGCCACTCACCATGTATCGCTTCCCCTTGAAAGCCTCCCTCGCTGCCTTGTAGAGGGCTGTCGGGTCCTCACCTCCGCACCGATGCAAAGCCCAGTGCAACGAACACCCGACAGACACTCGGAAACCATGAGGGAAGAAGTCTGGGGGCGGAGAGAGAAAATGAAAGAGAGAGAAAATGAAAAAGAGAGATAACAGTGACATTGAAACAGAAGACATTTTGATCAAATTTTGGACAATAAGACAAAGAAAGAAATATACTTTACAAAACCAATGAAAATACATAGAATAGTGAATACATAAACCCAGACCGCAAGAAGATACATCAGGAAGTGCCGATTCAACAGGCAAGACTTCCGATGACTACCTGAACCTGAACCTGAACACCACAACGCAACACACCTGAAATAAAAGCCGGTCCAAACACCAGCGGTTCAGCTAAATTAACCTCGACGGGTGACAAAACGGATGACACGGATGACACCCACGAGGACAGGACGTACAGGAGGCGAGGACGGTTAAGGCTGTGTAGGGTAAGCGCGCGCATGGCTTGGTAGTTCGCATACATGTGGAGAAACACACACAGGAGGAAGGTCACCCACGTTATCCTGTAAAGTAAATAATTCATGTACGTATGTTCGAGGCGTACACGAGAAAAAAAAATTAATGTATAGATAGATAAATAATCATTAATCATTGAAATCCAAACCTCATTAGACTACATAGTAATTAATGAATGTATATAAAGCATCACAATAATTAATTAAATGCAGTAAATAGCCGTAGGGTGATTAACGTACATTAGGGTGGAGGTAAAGTAAGGCAGCAGGGTGAGGTTGGTAATTAGTGCGGCCAGGTTAACGAGAGTCTCCTGGCTGCCATCCTTTGCCGAGACATCAGCCATATTGTCACACCTGGCCTGTATAGGGTGAGGATAGGGTGAGGATAAGGTGAGGATAGGGTGAGGATAAGGTGAGGATAGGGTGAGGATAAGGTGAGGATAGGGTGAGGATAAGATGATGAAAAAGTGATGAAAAGGTGATGATATTTTTTTTATACTTAATTTTTTTTCCCTTTCAATGTAAAAAAAAAAAAAAAAAAAAAAGAGATAGATTAATAATGACGTGGATATTATAAGTCAACCTATCACCCTAATACAACCAGTCCTTCCTTCCTTCACCTTAATATTATCAACTCCTTCTCTTTCACTCCTACATTCAAACACTACATATCACTCCTTCACCCTAATATAGCACACCCCTTCACCCTAACTGTCACCCTTACTTGATGCACAGCGAGGGCAGCACGCGTTGACCCCCCCGCCACCCCCACCAAGGCCCCCAGCACACCCGACACACACAGCACACCAATGAAAGGGACGGGCAGTGCTGGACCAATCAGACGTAGCATAGAGTTGAGGTCGTTGGTTAGGTCAGCAAATAGTCTCCATTGTTTGCTGTTGCAGTCAAGTTGATTCCTAAGGGTTGAATTGGGCTGTTAAGGGTTGTTTGGTGGTAATTACTGTTGGTTTTCTTTCATAATTATATCACACAGGTTTAATTAAGGTGATATTTAAATAATTTTCACGATGGACAAATCTATTTATTGTGAAACTCTAAATTCTTCACTAATATTACACCCTGCCAGTCACCCTTCCAGCCATCCTTCCACCCTACCAACCCCTTCCAGTCACTCTTTCACCCTTCCAACCATTCTTTCACCCTTCCAGCCATCCTTCCACCCTACCCACCCCTTCCAGACACTCTTCCACCCTACCCATCCCTTCCAGTCACTCTTTCACCTTTCCAGACATCCTTCCACCCTTCCCACCCCTTCCACACACCCTTCCAGCTATCCTACCACCCTACCATCCCCTTCCAGTCACCCTTCCAGCCATCCTTCCACCCTATCATCTCCTTTCAGCCATCCTTCCTTCCTACCAACCCCTTCCAAACATCCTTCCATCCTACCATTCCCTTCCAATCACCCTTCCAGTCACCCTTCCAGCCACCCTACCCACCCCTTCCAGGCACCCTTCCAGCCACCCTACCCACCCCTTCCAGTAAGCAAAGGCGATAGAGGCAATCATCCCTGAGCCATCCTTGAGCAGCCATGACAGTGTAGCAGCAAGGGGGGCGGCGCTCCCCTCCCCCACCCCTAGGCCTACCAGGGTGGCTTGAAGGCTCAGGGCACCCGCTATACTGCTGCAATAGGCCTAGGGAGAAAAAAGGGATTATTATTTTTTGTTATTTATTTATTTTTGACTATATATTTTTTTTTTAGCTTTGCATTATTAATTTTTTTTATTTATTTATTTTTTTACTATTTTTTTTTATAGTTTTGTATATTTTGGAACTAGGATTTATATTTTATTTTTTTTATTTATTATTTTATTATTATTATTTTTTTTTATAACTGTACTTATTTTCAACTGGGATTTATGAGTTCATGTTTATGTATAATTTTTAAACCACAGGGATTAAACTAGTATATATATTTTTTTTTTCTTCACTACCACAGGGGAGAGAAAAAAATATATAAATAAATAAATAAATAAGTTAATAAATCAACTGTATAATTATATGTTTAGGTTAGGTTAGGTTAGGTTAGATTATGTTTAAGTTAACTTAGATTAGGTTAGATTATGTTTAGGTTAACTTAGATAAGGTTAGATTATGTTTAAGTTAACTTAGATTAGATTAGATTATGTTTAGGTTAACTTAGATTAGGTTAGAATTACCTTACCTGCATAGAATCCCAGAATTGGTAATGCAAGTAATCAGGTGAGACGGATTCTGGGTAACCTTGTGGCAGGAATACCTCTCGTGCCCATGCCAACACCCGCCCGCGCACACCCTCACCCTCACCTCTGGGGGCGCGAAGGGTGTTAGTAATGAGGAGTATTAGTAATGAGGAGATTGCAAGAGGCCAGTTAATGACCTACATGTTAATTTATCGCTCAGTTTTGGGTTTGTCGTTAATATATGAAACTTTTTAATATTCGTCAAATTTTTATGTATTTATTTATTTTATTTTTTACATTAAGGGACAAAACAAATATACATGATTGTAATTTTTTATGTATTTGTTTATTTATTTATTTATTTATTTTTATTTTTTTTTACATTAAGGGACAACACAAATATATATGATTCTAATTTCATGTAATTTTTGAGTTTGGCGACGTATAATTTTTGTGCATTTATTTATTTTTGTATGTATAATAATTGATATTCTTTTTTTTTTTGTATATAATAATTACCATTCTATTTCAATATATATCTTATTTTATATCTAATCAACACTATTCTATTTCTACCATTAATCTTTTTTGGGAATTTTTCAGGTATTAGGACCAGCATAGATTAATTATTCCAATACCATATGTAAGAGTATAACATTTATTTTATCAAGTTGAAAAATACAATCCTCTTATCATCTATATTTTCCCTCCACAGATAATTGTTTTGGCTTCTTCAATACACAACAAACAAGGACTAAAACAAACACACTCACCTCCTGCATCTATACATTTAAAAGGTAAGATTAATATGTATCTATCTCAATATATCAATTTCTATTACTAATGATAATAATGTATGTATCGATCTATCTATTTATCTATCTATCTCTATAAATAAACTTCTACTGCTAATGATAATAATGTATCTATCTATCTATATACTTGTCTGTTATCGTCATAGGAGCCACATAGATAGTATTTTTGTGATAATAATAACAACCATGGTATTGAAACTCTCTAAGATTAACTAGTTGGCTTTAAGCAGACGGTTGAGGAAAGAGATACTGGCAAGGTGATCAGGCGATGGAAAGAATGGTTAGTTAATAGTGAATTAGTTAGATTAAACAGAAAATAATGGTTGATGAACAGGAATTGGGATGAGACTCACTTTTGAACATCGATGTGGAGTTTCTGGAAGGTTGAAGAAGACTGTAGATGAACATACACAGAGGGGGTCCCGGAATTACCTTTTTTCTCCCTGTACATGAGACGCCCAGACATTTTGAGGCCTACGGTATATATATCTACCCTAGGCCTATATGCATGTGGATTTTAAGGGCTGGATAAGGGTTTATAAGGTGAGAAAAAGGATTGATATAGGAAGATAGATACCAGCTGTTTATGGCAGTAACGCTCTCTTGTTTATAAGTATATATATTTGTTTTTTTCTATATTTTGGATTTGATTTATTATGTGTTTTATGTTTTATTGTGTGTTTTGTGTATTTTGACTCGTGTTAAGTTGTGTTTTTTCTTTTGTTTATGTGTATTTGTATGGATTGAAATTTGCAATGTTTTGTTTATATCCGTGTTTGTCTAAAATATCCCTAGACCTCCGCTTTCATTTTAACAATTAATTCAATAATGACGCATATAACATTAACTAAACCGAACCCAAAATAACTAAAAAAATAAATAAATGACAGAATATATAAACAAAACATAATATTAGATAATAAAATGATGAAAACTAGTCTTTGAAAACAACAATAGAACAGCGGCGATATAGTCTGTCCTTCTTCACTTTAACAATGTCCTACAACAACAACACATACAACAACAATAAAATACAACCCAAAACAAACAAAAACAACATATAAATCAATACATATCAATAAAACTTAAGAAAACACAAGAAAAACAGGATAATAGACGAAGGGACGAATTCTGCTCGCCAGTTCCTTCTTCCCTGTGTGTGTTTGCGAAGGGAGTTATTACACTCATACTTATAACAGTGAGTAAATGGTGTTCCTGTATCACCTCACGCCTCAGGTCTGGTGGGGTGACGTGTGAGTGGGCGTGGCGGTGGTGTGTGGTGTGTGGGGGTCGTGTGGTGTGTGGTAAATGTGGTAGATGAAGGGGGAGAGAGGGGAGATATATTTTGTTGTGGTGGTGTGTGAATTTTTTTTTTTTTTGTCTCTTTGAAAATATTATTGATAGATGATTTTATAAAATATATAATATGCTAATTTATTATATACATTTTTTTGTATTTCTTTTAATATAATTTGCATTTCTCTATTAAAAAGAAAATTGACGATACATAAAATTTATATTCTCAGAAAGTTTTATAATGAAATAGTTGTAGAATTTAAGGGTGCAAAGTAGTAGTAGTAGTAATAGTAGTAGTAGTAGTAGTAGTAGTAGTAGTAGTAGTAGTAGTAATAGTAATAGTAGTAATTATAACAACTATACTAATCACGATAGTAATAAATAAATAAACTTAGACTAATGTTTAGATGACAAAGAGTTATTTTAAATCTAGATCAGAATTTCATTAAAAAAATAAAAAATAAGTATGCTACAGAATATAATCACCTCATCTATAATTTTAGAATTCCGTCATGGAAGTAACAAGGTTTCAAAATAT
>JAXIVD010002132.1:0-27500 GCA_036785275.1 Cancer borealis
ACCCATGACGTTTTCTTTCCGTTTCTGGAGAGACTCTTATAGAATACCTAATTTTCACGATTTATGAGGTGAAAGGAGAAACAAAAATAAGATGTTTTTTGTGAAGATCATACAATTCGTTCCCTATGAATGTATAAAATGAATAAGAATACTTGATAAACTTTCTATTCATTCTTGTCTTTCATCCCCCAAAGCAAAGTTATCTTCTCGTCATTGATAATGCACACAATCAATCACATGCAGGTTGATTTAACAATGCAGGACACTGGAAAAGGTCGCTAGTTGGGCTGGTTTCATTCTTTTTCTCTAGTTTTCTTATGTGACCTTTCTCTCTGCAGCCATGACGGTAGTGGTGGTGATGGTGGTGGTAGTGGTGGTGGTGGTGATGGTGGTGGTGGTGGTGGTGGTGGTGGTGGTGTTTTCATTGCTTCGTTTTCTGCAACATTGACGTTCTCTGGTACCCATGCTCTTTGGTGCGTTTTCTATGAAGGTAACTGATAGGGGGAAGCTAAAGTATTCTGCTCTCTTTCTCTCTCTCCATCTCTTTCTTTCTCTCTTTTACTTAGCATTCGTTTATTTTTGTTGCTATTACGTTTTTGACTCAATTTAATGCAAACAAACCCAGAATAATTGCAAGAAAAAATAAAAGAATGAGAGATATTTTAAGTTGGAGGGAAGGACCGTAAGAAAGGAGAATAAAAGGATAATTGGCGATAAAAGAAAGAGATAGAAGAAGGGGAAAAAAGGGAAGGGGAAGAATAGCCTTGAGGGAGACGGTGGAAAGAGGAAAATAAAAAGATAAAATTATGATGATGGGTATTTATGTCTCTCTCTCTCTCTCTCTCTCTCTCTCTCTCTCTCTCTCTCTCTCTCTCTCTCTCTCTCTCTCTCTCTCTCTCTCTCTCTCTCTCTCTCATAATAATAATAATGGCTTACTAAAATTGGCATAAGTAGCCTGGACATTTTTCACAATTTCCAACTATATATAATTTTTCCTATTTTTCGTGTGTGTGTGTGTGTGTGTGTGTGTGTGTGTGTGTGTGTGTGTGTGTGTGTGTGTGTGTGTGTGTGTGTGTGTGTATGTGTGTACATTGGTATCTATGGCGTCTTGTTCTGTCTTCCTGTCGGTAAAGTGTCTCTGTCCTTTTTCTCTTCCCTCCTCCTCCTCCTCCTCTTCCTTTTCCTCCTTCTCTACTTTTCCCTTCCTGTCTCGACTTTTTCATTCATTCTTTCTTTCTTTCATGATAATATTTTTTTTCCACTGTCTTTTATTCCTCTCTTTTTGTTTTCTTTTCCTTCCTTCTATCTAATTCACCGTTTCCTCTACTTATATTCTTTTATCAGGCATTTCCTGTTTATACTCCTTATTAAGTTTTTTCTATGCATTTTTCTGAAGTCAACCACCACCACCACTACTATTACCACCACCACCACCACCACCACCACCACCACCATAACACCACCACCACCACCACCACCACCACCACCACCACCATCACCACCACCACTCTGTAGGAACGCCAGCAGGACATTTACTCCTAGATAACCTTAGATACAAACACACAAGTACTTCTCTGTGTTAAGGCCTTCCTCTCTCTTTCTCTCTCTCTCTCTCTCTCTCTCTCTCTCTCTCTCTCTCTCTCTCTCTCTCTCTCTCTCTCTCTCTCTCTCTCTCTTTGTTTATCTTCTAAATTCATCTACTTTAACATTTTTACATAACTTTATATTCTAAATTCGTGTATTTCTTCTACTTTTTTTCTTGTTCGCTTTGTTCATATTTTTCTTGTTCTTGTTCTTCTCTTTTGTTCTTCTTTTTCTCTTTTTTTTCTTCTTCCCTAACACCACCACCACCATCACCATCACCGTCATTATCATCAGGGGGTGGGTGGAGGAGTGGTGTGGATGGGGTGAAGGTGACTGTTTTCCTTCCTCCTCTTTCTTCCTTCACCTTCTTCCAGCCCAGGTATTTGTTGTACACCTTTTGTTACCTGTCGCTAATTAGGCTTTTTGGGCAGGTACACTTCTCCCAGCCGTGTATCGTTAAGTAGCGCTAATTACGGGTGTGCTTTTGCGTAATAAGATTCACCTGCTTATTTCATGATTATTATTATTATTATTTTTCCTCACCTTTATTCTCTCTCTCTCTCTCTCTCTCTCTCTCTCTCTCTCTCTCTCTCTCTCTCTCTCTCTCTCTCTCTCTCTCTCTCTCTCTCTCTCTCTCTCTCTCTCTCTCTCTCTCTGGAATTTCACCTTTCACGGAGAATTTTCCATCAGGACGAGAATTTACTTTTCGAATATACCTTCTGGGATTTGCTCTCCTGGAATCAACATCGAGCTCTGGAATACCAAATATTTTTTCTGGAATCGATGTCAGTAAATTGCTATAGGATCAATACCGTCAATTCCTATCGAAAATATTACAATGGGAAGGTCTTTAGGAAAAATTTAAGGTTCCAGGATCTCTACCTTCCCTGGAACATCATTTGGTATGGAAAGTCAACCACTGGAAAGGTAGCTCTTTTCCTCCTATTCCAATCTTTCTTGTCCTGGAATGTTGAGTTTCTCCTTTGCGTTGAATTCCTATTGTTTGGAATCCTCGTTCCTGGAAGCATCTTGGAACCAAAGCGGCTGGAACGTTGGCTGGAATGAGGCTCTGGAATGAAACGTGATTGGGTGTGTGGAATAGTACAGAAGAAAGGAAGGAGGGAAGGAAGGAGGTTCACTTCTTGACATGACGTGACTGGAATGTGGCGAAGGAAAAATAAGGGGGAAAAAAAGGAAAAAAGAAAAGAAAATGAGGAAATTATGAAGTCTTATTTTCATATTTTATCATTATTTTTACCCAACTTGCACATTTCTTGTTTTTTTCATGTTTTTTGTACTTAAAACTCAGCTTTCTCTCTTTCTCTTTTTATTTTTTTTCTCTGTCTCTCTTTCAAACACACACAAACACATAAGGTTCCAGAGGTGTTCCAGGTCTTCCAGCGTCCTCACAGCCCCTCCAGCACCTTCCTCCACCACTACACTATCTTCTGCCACGCCACCTTCAGCTCCCCCATTGTCCCCAGGCTGCCTTTTGTCTTCCCTGTGAAACATTACTCGTATCTGAGCTTCGCTACGGAAGGGGAGAGGTCTGAGACGGACAATCTGAGGGAGGGAGAAAGGGGAAAGGAATGAGGGAAGATACAAGGAGAATGATGGAAAAGGTTGACAGGTTGTAGGGAGTTATGAAGGGAATTGAATACATGAAATGAGGTAGAAGAAAATTGGTTTTGTAAAGGGGATGAAAAGTGTATTTAATGGTTGCACTTTTCCTTTTGTTTTTGGGTGTAATTGCTATTTTTAGTTAATGGAGTAATGTGTATTGTTTGTTTGTTGTACTGTAGTTGTAGTAGTAGTAGTAGTAGTAGTAGTAGTAGTAGTAGTAGTAGTAGTAGTAGTAGTAGTAGTAGTAGTAATAGTAGTAGTAGTAACAACGATAACACCAAATTTGTTTCTGTAATTACTTAAACATTCTCACAAAGTTTTAATTTTCACCACAAACTCGACCATAACTTCTTAAAAAAAAAAATGCTGAAACCAAACACGTAAGATTTGCGTGTGAGTTACATACACGCACACTCAATTTCCTTCTATTATACATCTACTCCTCCTCCTATCACACGGTCAGTCAACTCCATCGCTGTCACGCACACACACACACACACACACACACACACACACACACACACACACACACACACACACACACACACACACACACACACACACACACACACACACACACCTTATCTCATGCACTCACTTAACTCAAGCCTTGATGCAGTGACTCATCCCCCTCATGTCCATGCAAAGCCTCACTTGCATTAATGAGGTTGTTGCTCTAATGGTCCTGTTTTCTGCTTCTCATTCAAGAGGTCACTCGTATACTTTCATTTGTCCTTGTCCTTGTCCTTGTCCTTGTGTGTGTGTGTGTGTGTGTGTGTGTGTGTGTGTGTGTGTGTGTGTGTGTGTGTGTGTGTGTGTGTGTTGCGTTGCTTAGCCATATCAATTTCTCACCTTTTAATCTACGTCCCTCATCACACCTTGAAAGTAAACAGTCACCATTGCAACAAAAAAATATATAAACAAATAAATCCTCGTCTAGTGTAAACAATATGGTGCATTTTATTTCCGTGACAGGCGCCTTTCATAGTGTGGGTTACAGCAATGGTCGGCCCTTACCCTTGCTCCATTAAGTTTTGCCACGCCATTACCACCAGCACTGCACCACAGGCCTTCCCTCCTCACCCACACTTTAGCTTATCGTTTCACCCGTCGTGGGGAAGGAGGGCTTAAGCTTCGTTGTATCTGGCTATACTGTAAATGTTCATGCAAGGAAATGAGACAACTGTAATCTATTATTTTCTTATTTATTTACGTTATTTCACCGTATTTCATTTTTTTTGTTTATGTATTATTGTTTTTGGTATTTTATGTTTATTTTGTACTATTTGTCGTGTTAAAATAATATTGGTTTGATGGTTATTTATGTTAGTTTTGAGGGAAATGTGGATGGTGTTAAGTCTAGAGTGGTATCCCTTTCTACCGCGGCAACTTGATGGTTTTCTCTGTTGCTCTGCTCGTGACGTCACACTATCTTCCTTGCCAATATTTGCTTCCTGTCTCTTACTGCACGAAAACAACGCGTCTCTTTATACCGGATAGATAACCCAGTGCAAGATGTAGGTATAATATTTTTTTTTTTATTTAATTTTTTTTTGAATGCGAGCACTTGTAAATTTAGAAAAGGAAAAGGAAACATGATTGGCTAGTGATCTTCAGCAGCTGTGTAATGATTGGTTGCTTGGCTTACGAGGGAGAATGCTAATTGGTGCACGTGTAAGGAAGGATGATTGATTGGGTGAAAGAAAGAGTGAGAAAAAAAGTAGTATTAATGTTGCTCTGCACTTGACTTTCTAAACACACACACACACACAATAAAAAGAGAGAGAGAGAGAGAGAGAGAGAGAGAGAGAGAGAGAGAGAGAGAGAGAGAGAGAGAGAGAGAGAGAGAGAGAGAGAGAGAGAGAGAGAGAGAGAGAGAGAGAGAGAGAGAGAGAGAGAGAGAGAGTGGTTCCGTTTGAACTCCTACATTACACTGAGGCAAGTCTTCTTTTTGATGCCCTCAAGAGGCAATTGGGTGTGTTAGGAGGAAAGGGAAAGAGGAGGAGGAGGAGGAGGAGGAGGAGAAGGAGGAGGGAAGTAGGTAAAGAGATAAGGAATATGAGAGGATAAATAGGAGACGATTATGAAGGAGAGTGGAGGATAAGAGGGAGGAGGAAGAGGCCTTGAAACGATTAATTTCCGTGGTGTTTCCGTGTCCCTGGCTGAGTCTTTCCCTGTATTACTTGGTTGTATGAACGAGGCAAGGAATGGCGTTTTATCCTAGGCTAAGATTACTATTATCACCTCACAGTTAGCACAAGGCATCGTGAGTACCTACCTGCCTTGTATCGTGAGGCGGAGGTGGTGACGGTGACTCAGTACAGTGTCCTCGCTGATCACGTGGAGCCAGACACTCATCAGACTGTTTACGAAGTAGTTGTTGTTTTATAAGATTGTTGAGGTAACGTCGCTGCCATCTGTTTGTGAGGCGTCGTGAAAGCAAGGTGGGATGGCGGTGACGGGCGTGACGCAGGGTCCAGGGAGGGGGTGCCGTGGGCCGCGGCGTTGAGGTGTCACTTTCCAAGCCTCCGTCGCTTCCGGCACCATGCTGGGTTCTCTCCGTCGTAAGAAAAAATCCAAGAAGGTAATTGTTGAAGCCTATGTGAGGAACGTTGGTGTTCTGAGGCTGTGGTAAGGGAGGGGGGAGAGGATTAAGGGTTACTGGGGTTGTATTATATTTCATGTGTGTTGGGAGGGTCACTGAGGCACCTTCCCCTGCCCGGCACTGCCCTGGCTGACAGCACTGTCGTGTGACCTGAGACGGGGCGGGGCGGGCCGGGGCTGGTGCAAGTGGGCTCAGCTGTGTTCTTCTCTATAGGAGGCGGAGAGCGTGCCAGCCCCCCCACGCTCCTTTACCGACCCCGCGCGCCAGATCTTTCAGGAGCTCCGCGGAGCAGCCTCGGGGGGCGGCCTGCGAGGGTTGGCCTGCTCTCTACAAGGATCTCCTCGCTCCCCGCGTCGCCATCTCCCCGGTGGCACTGCTCCCCCGTCCCTGCAGTCAAGCCCTGTGTCCACACGCCGAGAAATCCCACAGCAGCAACTGCAGACGATACCCTCTGCCCTCGCTGCCTCCACGGGGTCCGTTGCTTCTGCCGACCATGCCACCTCCGTTCACCCTGCCACCTCCGTTCACCCTGCCACCTCTGTCCACCCTGCCACCTCCGTTCACCCTGCCACCTCCGTTCACCCTGCCGCGGGAAGTCCCGGCCTGACGCGCCGCCGTCATCCTTCCCAGGAGTACCTGCGGCCGTCGCCGAAGGGCTCCCCGGCCATGGGCAGGAGGGCAGTGGGGCTTGAGGCCAGCGAGGCGAGGGTCGGCGGGCTGCGGGACAGGGAGGTAAGGGCTGCCGTCCCCCAGGACGCCGCGGGGCTCAGTCAGCCGGGAACGAAACACCTGCCGGTAAGCCGCTTTCGGTCAAGAGTAAAGGGAGGCCGCCCACATGCCCACGCCAGCACGCCCACGCTTACCGCAGCTCACTAACACTCACAGAACCCACCACTGATCACTGCGGCTCCCAACTCAAACAAAGTTACTTGTGTGGTGAGGGCGTGGGTGGCCGTGTGGGAGGTGTGTGTCTGCGTGTGGTTGAGTGTTGCTGGGATTGGCTTGGGTCTGTGTGTTCGGGGTGCGCAGGAGACGTGCACTATTTTTTAGGAAACACAAACCATTAAGCTTCCTGCCTTCTGCATGCATGGCAACGCTTTGCTAGAGCTGATCCCCTCTTCACCCCCCTCCTCCCCCCACCAAGCACGCACTCTCACACACACACACACACACACACGGCGGATCAGTCAGTGGAGGTGAAGGTAAGTCCAGGTGAAGCCGCTGTTTGGGGCGAAACTTGAATGTTGTTGTAGCGAACACGATGCAGGTATGGCACTGTTCTCTGTGGAATGTATTATTGACTCTGTGAATAGACAGGTGGATGGATGGATAGACACAGAGGTAGATAAACAGACAGACGCACAGATAGATAGATACATGAGAAAAGAATCTATGAGCGGCACAAGAAACAAAAAAGAAAAGATAAATGACGATGCGCAAAGCCTGTCATCTAAGGGACAAAGTTAAGACTAATGATAGTTGTGTGTCACCCCCTCCTCACCCCAACCATCCACTCCCCCTCCTCACCCCCACCATCCACACCCCCACTCACCCACCATCCACACCCCCACTTACCCACCATCCACACCCCCACTCACCCACCATCCACACCCCCACTTACCCACCATCCACACCACTCATCTCCAACCTTCACTTCCTTCTCTCCTCTTACCCTTCACACCATTTTCACTCTTTCCTCCGCACCTTTCACATCTTCCTTCCCTCACCCTTCATCCTTTCCTCCCTCCATTCACTTTAACCCACGTATGTCAGACCAAGAAAAGGCGGCCTGTCACCCCATCACCGCACACCCGCCTCACACCTGTCCCGGGAGAGCAAGGAGGAGGTAGCGGGTGATCTAAGGCGTGAGGTTGTTATGTAAACACATCTTGATTGCCTCCTTCATTCCCTCCTTTCTCCGCGCCGCTGAGGCCTCCGCGCCGTGAGAGTAAGAGTTCAACAGAGTTACAAAGACACATACCAAGACCCTCAGGCCAATGAAGCGTCTCACCTTCTTATTAGCACGCTTTTAATTACTCCTCTACTGCCGTGAAGGAAGGGAGCAAGGAGGAGGATCATCAGGAACACGGAATAGGAATTGTTGACCACGTGTGTATCCTTAATGATGCTGGCTACGAACACTGACCTCCCGCGTCCGTGCCTCGAGGGTCCCGCCAAGGAAGGGGACTAGGGGCCGCCGGTGACAGTGTGTTAGTGACTGTGAACGAGGCGCACCTGAAGGGAGGTACTCAGACAGATACAAGGGGGCGCGAGGATAGAGGCGGAGGGGAGGAGGAGGAGGAAGAGGAGGAGACATGGCCTGTGAAGACGGGAAGTTGAAGCCTGACTCTAGTCCGTGCCAAGAAGGAACTTTAGCGGAATGTGGCTGGTGGGAGTGTATGAGAAAGTGAGATATCCCAGACCCTCGAGTAAGAGAAGGGATGTGAGAGTGAGAGAGAAAGGGAAAAGAGAGAGAGAGAGAGAGAGAGAGAGAGAGAGAGAGAGAGAGAGAGAGAGAGAGAGAGAGAGAGAGAGAGAGAGAGAGAGTGAGAGTGAGTGTGTGGACTGGATCGATGTGCGCGCGTCTGAGGCCGCGAGAGTTGTAGTGGTGGTGGAGGTGGTGGATGCCTCGTCGCGGCGGTGCCTCCCCCGGCCCTCCTTCCCTGGCCCTCACAGTGCCGCCGCGGACCTCAGAGTGCCAGTGCGTGGACCCTCCGCCACCCACCTTGGCCTTCTGACATTTTCTTTTGACCTCTTTCCAAGGGCCTCCTGTGACCCTCGTGACCTCAGTTGTGGGTGTTTGAGGGCGACGTTGGTGCGAGTGAGGAGACGCCCCCTGGCCAAGGTGTGGGATGTTGCTGTGTAGTAGTGAAGGAAAGCTAATTGAGAGAGAAGCGAAAGTGCAGCGTTAATATTGCGTCCCTGACTCCGGCCGCGTCGCTCAACAAGGGTCAAGCAAGTCGTCAGGAGTCACTAGCTCTTCCCGGGTTTTATCGACCAAGCAGGCGAGGGTGAGGAGGTGAGGCTGTGAGGGCGACGTGACGGACACAGGAAGTTAACTCAGCTCCCGGGTGCCGCTTAGGCTGAAGCTGCCGCCCTGAGCCACCAACACCAGTTCCCCGCCTGCTGCAGCATCTACTTTATCGTGTAATCCTGCCGGCCGGCGACCCGCTGCTGGGCGGCTGAGTGGAGCCCGGAGAGGCGAGGAGCAGCCAGGAGGCCAGCCGGCGTTCCAGCACAGTGTAAAACGATTCATCAAAACCAAAAGTAGTGACCAGGAAGTCGGGCATCGGCCATACGCCCCACCTGGAGTACCATCTCACCCAGATGGCTGCCGACCCTCACCCCGTGCCACGGCCCCCCCAGAGTGCTGCCCCGTCGTCTCCGTCGCCAGCCCTCATGACGTGGCTACCATGTCATAGGGAAGATTACTGCGGCAGACGATGGAAATAGGAGGTTGCAGCAGTCACAGCCTCCGCTCCGTCGTGCTGCTGCTGCATCTGCTGCATCTGATGCTGCTGCTGTAGCCGCTGCTGCTGATACTTTTCTTGCTGTTGGCGTTGCTGCTGCCATTGGCGGTGGTTGGGGGGTGGCCGCTGTGTGGTGCTAGTAAAGAGACGGAACAGTGTCCCTCGGCCACCAACGGGGCAGCATCACGTCAGGGGCTGACGAAGACGAAATAGTAGATCAATGTGCCTTTGGGACGCTGTGGTCGGGCCATGATGATGTGTGTTGACGCAGCCGCTGGCAACTCACTCCCTAAATAAGCCCAGACTGTCGCATAATACCTTTACACCTGAAACTGTTAAGTAACTCCAGACAGAAAGTGACATAATCTCTCGCTCGGCAGGACTTAGGTTTTGATACGACGAGTAGCAGCAGAGTAGACCACCTCGGTAGTCCGCGTTTTGTACCGCTACTTTTTAACGTGTTTGTGGTGTGCGTATCGTGGACATCCGCGGCGCCACGACCACCCTGGGCTGTGTGTGTGCGTGTGTGTGCGTGCGTGTGCGCGTGTGTGTGCGTGTGTGAGGCCACACCGGCCATGGTGTCACGCGTCAGTCCCGCCCCGGCTCGTCTGCTCGCCGCCGCACCTCACCTGCTCAATACTGATGATTAGTTAATGTTGACGAGCTTATCAGGAGGCGGTGGACGTGGCTGAAAGGAAGGTCGCAGCGCAATACTGCTGCCACGACACTAACGACACCACTCCATCATTCTGACAATCCAGTTATATTTTTTTTATTCAATATTGTTGTTTGCCGGACATTAGCAAGAAAACGTGGGTCCTCGTGATCTCCAAGGAACTAGTGATACAAATTTTGTACATACAAGTAGCCGGCTGCCTGTTGAAGCACTAGTGTTTACATTTTCTAAGTATTTAGTGTAGCGTTTTGTAACTGTCGGGCCGTGTCCTCGAGGTCCGCCCTCCCCCGCTCACAACAGTGTGATCAAAACCTGGCCGATCACCCACTACACTTAGGGCGAGGCTGCTGTGACGTGTGGAGCTTCCTGGACGATGATTGGCTGACGTTTGGTGCTCACTTTATTGGCTCATAATACTTGTCATCGACCATTACGAGTGCTCACTTGTCACGGTCGTTATCCGGGTTGTTACCTTCTCGTGATCCAGGTCGTGGCTGGTCAGGTCCTTGTTTGGTAGTGTTGACCTGACGAGTCTTTAGTTCTTTACTGTCTTGACCTCAATTGTTTGTACTCACCTGTTCCGTGTTAGAGTTGCTCGTTGTTTTCATCTTTTTACGTGTCGTTCTGGTGACGTGTTTTAGTCGCCTGTTGTCCTCTAGCGACAAGTTGAGGTGCTATTCAACACAACAAGTTTCTTGGCCCCAGTCACTCCTCCACCAGCTCAAGCTTTATAATTAATTGCCAGAGGAGAGGCGGAGGCTGGGAGTTGTTTGTGTTTGCTCACCGACACAAATTACTGCTCACCTGTTGAAGCAGCGGTGGCAGTGGATCAAGCCAGTGAGTGAGGGACCGGTGCTCTTAGGAAGTTGAATTATCCCGTTCTGGAGGCCACAAGTTGCCGCCGGGATGAGCCAGCCACCGGCCAACCCTCCACGCCGGGCTGTCCCGAAGGTGTTTCGCCGGCAGAATAGCTTCTCCGGTTTCCCCAGCGCCTCCCTCACCATCTTCAATAGCAATGCCGCCAACAACAACGCCCCCACTAACAATAACAATAATAATGGAAGATACCCGAGTAAGCCGATGTCCTATGGCCCCATCGTCACTACCACCGTCATCACAAGCGGGGCCACAGGGACAATGCCAGCCTCCGTCCCAGCCTCAGCAATCTCTTGTTGTCCAGGTACCTCAGGCTCGACAGTCCTCTCCGCCTCCCTTGCAGGCTCAACACCTCCCATGCTGTCAGTGTACCAACCAACCCCTGCCGCCAACCGGCCTCCGACAGGCTTCTACTCCCTCCCAAGACACAATCGCCCCGGCCAGCTCAGCAGGGCGTTGGGCGTGGGCTTCCACTTGCTCGCCAGGACAACACCCCCAGGAGCCACGGGACCCACAGCAGCAGAGCAGCTGGGGATCAACGCGCCTGCACTTCCAAAGGCACATCGGAGGAACCTGAGTGAAGGCAACACCGTCAGCACACTCACGCCACTCCCGGTGGCGTACGGTTCTCTGTCCCGAACTAAACCTTCAAGCAGAGATACCTCGGCGTCAGGAAGCTCGTCTGGCAGCGGGGAAGTAAAACTTAAATCTTCAAGTAAGCGCAGCAGCAGAGATGGAGATGGCAAACCGCGTCGCCGAGACCCAGACTACCAGTCATTGCCCCGACGACCCTCCAAGGATCCTTCATCCAAGAAGTCTTCAAAAGACGCCGAATCCAAGAACCATAATACCTCGAAGCGATATGAACCCGAGCCTAAGTTCAGGTCTCTTCCCAGGAAGCACGACGGGGAGCTGAGGTACCAGCCGTGTCCTACAAAGAAGAGTGAAGGCGACCCAAAGTACCAGTCGCTGCCCAAAAGGCACAGTTCGGAGCCACGGTACCAAACCTTCCCCAAGCGACGCGATGTGGACCCATCCAGCACCCACCACCCTCCCTCCCCCAAAAGACGAGGCACTGAGCCCTCACAGCAGCTGTCGTCCCCCAAGAGGCGCGAGACTGTGCCTGGCGGCCTCCCTTCTTCCCCGAAGCGGCGGGATATGGTGTTGGGGCACCATCCTTCCTCTCCTAAGCGAAGGGACTCTGAGACAGGCCACCATACCTCCTCGCCCAAGCGTCGCACCTCTGAGCCTAAGTACCAGCCGGTGCCGCCCCCCAAAAGGTACGACATTGACCCCAAATACGAAATGCTGCCCCTGAAGCGACCTGAGGTGGACATCAAGTACCAAACAGTCCCCCAGAAGAGACACGATCCTGAATCCCGCAGGTACCAAGAAGCCCCTCCCAGAACCTACGATTTGGAGCCGAAATACCAAGCACTTCCCCCCAAACCGTATGAATTTGACCCCAAGTACCACCCTCTCCCGCCACCCAGGTACGAGGCGGCAGAACCAAGGTACCAGACGATACCACCCCCGAAGAGACGAGACCAGGAATTCGGGTACCCGCCCCTCCCACCTAAAAAGTTTAGTGTTGACCTGCGGTACCAGCCACTGCCGCTTCGCCACGACCCCGGCCCCAGGTACCAAACAATACCACCAAAAAGACATGACATGGAGCACAGGTACCACTACACACTTCACCACTCACGGCCGGACATCGAGCCGAGTTACCAGCAGCTCCCTCTAAGAAGACCCGATATAGACCCTAACTATCAGCAACTCCTTCCTAGAAGACCCGATTTTGATCCCAGGTTCCAACAGTTTATCCCAAGGCGACCTGATATCGAGCCTCGAGAACAACCAATGCTCTCCAGACCCGATATTGAGCCCAGGTATCAGCAGCTTCCCCCAAGAAGACCCGATATTGAGCCAAGATACCACCACCAGCACCCTGGGCGACCGGATATCGAGCCAAGGTACCACCATCATCCACCAGGACGCCCAGATATTGAACCAAGATACCAACAACTACCGAGACCTGATATAGAACCAAAGTACCAACCTTTACCACCACGACCTGATATTGAACCCAGGTACGCTCAACTACCACCCAGACGGCCGGACATTGAGCCAAGTTATCAGCCCCTTCCTCCAAGACCAGATATTGAACCCAAATACCAACAACTACCTCCGAGAAGACCCGATGTAGAACCCAAACTCCAGCCATTGTCCGTGAGGCCCGATATTGAACCACAGTACCCACAGCCACTCTCAAGAGGACACGAGATGGATCCTAAATATCAACCCCTTTCAATAAGACCAGATATTGAGCCAAAATACCAACAGTTTCCACCCAGACCACCAGACATCGAACCCAAGTATCAAACACTTCCTCCCAGACCCCTTGACATTGAGCCCAAGTACCAGGCGCTGCCACCACGAATACCTGATGGAGATCCACCAAAGTATCAAGCATTGCCGCCTAGAGGACCCGATACAGAACCAAAATATCACACGCTGCCTCATCGACAACCCGATATCGAACCAAAATATCAAACGCTCCCTCCCAGACTTCCCGATATCGAGTCAAAGTACCAGCCGCTCCCCCCAAGAATCCCCGATATTGAACCTCCAAAGTATCAGGCTTTACCACCTAGAATACCTGATATTGAGCCCAAATATCAACCCTTCCCCCCAAGACTCCCCGATATGGAGCCCAAGCACCAGCCACTGCCGCCTCGTCGCCTCGATGGAGACTTCCCCCCGCCTGTGCGCCCCGAGTGTGACCATAAATTCCACCCTCAGCCGCCCATGTTTGACTACGAGTTCAAGCCCATCCCGACCATCAAGCCAAACTATGATCGGCCTTACCCAATACCCATACCCATGAGACAGCCTGATGGGGACGCCCACCCGCATCCCCCCGTCAGTGTGGACAGTCACGTCCCTCTCAAAATTCAGCCTCAGCCGCTCAAACCTTCAGGGCCCAACGCCGTGCACCCAGTGACCTCACAGGGCCCGCGCACCGGCGAACACCACCACCACCACCATCACCACCACCACCACCACCACCACACGCCACAGTCGACTCCGCCACAGAAGCTGCACCAGGGTGACCCTCTGTACGGAAGTCAGCGGCCCAAAACTCAGGGTGGTCTTCCCCTCTATGAGGCCATCCCCCCCAAGCTTGTCACATCCGATCCCGTCCCCGCCAAGGTGCCGGGAGTCATACCACTCTACGAGGGCATTCCACCGAGGATCACCTTGCCTGAGCCAGTTTATCAGTCCATCCCGCCTCAGGTGAGCGAAGCGGAGCCTCTTCATCAGGCCATCCCGCCTCCAATGTCACCTCTCAAGCCTGAGGAGCCCGAGCCCCTCTACCAGATGTCCCCACCCAAGCCCATCGCCATCGAGCCCTTGTACCAGTCCTCCCCCGACGCCCCTGAGTGTGACCCGGTGTACCAGGCAGTAACACCACAGATGATCCAGGATGTGAAGTCCAACTACCAACTCCTGCAGCAGAGGAAGCTGGAGCAAGATGCAAGGAAGTTGGAGCAGGAAGCAAAAGGCATCACGGGGCCCAAGCGACCAACCAAAGGTGACAAATATCACTCGCCCACCAAACGCACCTTCAGGGAGCGAGACAACGAGACCAAAGCTCAGCTGGCCGCTAAGAAAGCCTCCAAAGGGGAACCTAAATATCAGGCCGTCTCGAAGAAAAAAGATAGGGATAAGGATAAAGAAAAGGATAAAGAAAAAGACAAGGAAAAGGATAAAGAAAAGGAAAAGGACAAAGATAAGGAGAATGAGAAGCCTCAGCCTCAGCCCAGACGCTCCTTGGCGCGCCGCGACCCTCCGGCGCCCCCACAGTTCCGCTGGACGCCCGGCGACGATGACGGAATCTACTCGAGCCTCGAGTACCCGAGTGAAGGCCCCAGGAGTGGCGGCCCCAGCGAGGACGAGATATACTCCAGCCTCACCACTACCGACGACCCTGTCTACCAGAGCGTTAGTGAAGCGTCCTACTCGAGGCCCGTCCCGCCCCTGCCGGCGCCCCTACGGTACAGACGACGTGCCGACGACGCTCCGCCTCCTCTCCCTCCGCCGCGCCTCACTACTGGGCCAGTGGGCTCCCACAATCCTCTAGTGTCACCCGGCACGCCGCCCATCGTCCCTGTTCGAACCCAGCGCACTCCAGGGGCAGGCCAAAGGGCATCCTACCCTGGAGACAGCAGCACCAGCCCCAGCCCGGAGAACCTTCTGACGCAGTCGGCGCCCTCCTGGCCGCAGCGCAAACAACGGTCTGATAATGATGAAATTTACTCCTCCATCCCGTCACTCATTAGCTCCACGCCGGAGTCTCCTCCAGCCACGCTCCCGCGAGCCGCCCAGGCCGGCCGCGTCGCTCCCTCTGCCTCCTGGAATTCGCTAGGTTCGTCCTGCAGGTCCTCCTGGGACTCCTTGGGGTCTTCATCGAGGTCAGAGGGCAGCACCGCACGGCAGCGGCGGCGGCGTGCGCGGTCTGACCCTCGGATGGACGCAGGTGTGCTGCACCGCCTGGCCTTCACCATCTGGCACACAGCCTTGCACATCGAGAAAGAGGTCAGGAGCACCAGCTGAACCGACGCCTCAACCCTCCGTGCCCGCATGACCTGACCTTGACCCTTGCCCTGCCTGGCGGCGCATGACCTGCCCTGACCCCCGGATGTGTTGGTGCGTCAGCGTGTGCACGAGGTCCGCGACTACCCCGGCCACGCCCCGGTGTATGTCTCCCTCGGCATGACATCCTCCTCCCCTTTCTCACCCTCCTCCTCCTCCTCACTCTCCTCCTCCTCCTCCTCACTCTCCTCCTCCTCCTCCTCCTCCTCCTCACTCTCCTCCCCCTCCTCCTCCTCCTCCTCCTCCTCCTCCTCCTCCTCCTCCTCCTCCTCCTCCTCCTCCTCCTCTTCTACCCACCATGCTCTCCTCCCCACCCTGCATGACACGCCAGTATCGTCCTTCCAAACAAGACCACCTCCCCTCCGTATCAACATTGTTACCTGGTCATATTATGTGCTACTCCCCAACCTCCTTGCTCCTCTCTCTCTCTCTCTCTCTCTCTCTCTCTCTCTCTCTCTCTCTCTCTCTCTCTCTCTCTCTCTCTCTCTCTCTCTCTCTCTCTCTCTCTCTCTATTTTACATACACACACACACACACACACACACACACACACACACACACACACACACACACACACACACACACACACCCTCCCCTCCCCCCTCGTGCCAGCCTTGCATGGTGTTAAACATGATATTCTTTATATCCTGTTTTTTGTATTTGCTTTAATCGCATGTGTTATATCTAGAAATACGGTTTTGTGTATCTTAAAGTCTTAAAGTTACCTGTTTCAGCTTATAAGTGGAGAGAAACGACACACACACA
Source organism: Cancer borealis (assembly GCA_036785275.1). NCBI lineage: Eukaryota > Metazoa > Arthropoda > Malacostraca > Decapoda > Cancridae > Cancer > Cancer borealis. Next base: position 16,259 of record JAXIVD010002132.1, read on the forward strand.
CACACACACACACACACACACACACACACACACACACACACACACACACACACACACACACACACACACTGGAGCGTCATTTTTTTCTCATTAATTCATGTTTTTCGTTCACTTGGGTCAGTCTTCGTGCAGGTGATTAATGGTAAATAGTTGGTCGTCTCGTAACTCGTTCGGTGAGACGCAAAGTTACGTCACTCGCTAAATACTTCAAAGTTGTGTAACATGAACCTGCTGCTTGCAATATTACGGAGGATGAGGAGGAGGAGGAGGAGGAGGAGGAGGAGGAGGAGGAGGAGGAGGAGGAGGAGGAGGAGGAGGAGGAAGTAATATTTCAAACCATATACTCTTCCCTTGTAAGATAAAAAAAAAAAATAGTTCACTGATATAATCTTTACTGAGATACATAAAAGTGGCATTTTTATAAAGTACAAAGAACACAAACTGAAGATTAAGTACATATTATTTTATTTCTAAGGATGGGAGTGGTAAAAGGTATCGATGGAAAGTATTAGAAACCATGTTATTTTCTTTAATGTGGGTAGCATGTGTTCTTAAAGGGATGTGAAGATGTTATTGGGTTTAAAGATACATTTGGGCTCCTGAGTGTGTCGCGTGGGGTGTGTGGGTGTGTGGGTGAACCTTCTACCAAGTTAACGGTTGAGGAGTAAAGGAATCCAATGTCACCCTGGGGTAGCATCTCTCTCCATAAAGCAGAAGTATTATCCTCATCCTCCTTGTACCTCCTCTCCCTCCTTGTCCTCCCTCCCTTCACCGTCCTATTACTCTGTCTTACATGTTTCCCTTTTCCTTTCATCTCTCCCCTTCCATCTCCTCGATTTCCCGTTACTCTTCCCTTTCATCCCTCCCCTTCCACCCCTTTCTTTCCTTCCTCTCCCTTCAACATCTTTATACTTTACACTCCCTTTATAATCTTCTTCACTCCTCATTTTTATATCATGTAAGGTGTTATCTCTACATCCTATCTGCTTGTTCTTACCCCCCTTCCCCTCCCACCTCAAGGATTGGTCTGCCCCTCCTTCCCCTTGTTCTCCTTCCATCCTTAATTCATCCTAAGGGTTTGTGAAATATCCTTGAGGGTGTTGGGTGTTATTCCCTTGTTGCATTGTGCTGCTTTTTAATTTTTTTTTAAATTAAGTTTACTAATGAGAGAATTTTCTGTGTTGGGCTCTTTCTATTCTCTCTCTCTCTCTCTCTCTCTCTCTCTCTCTCTCTCTCTCTCTCTCTCTCTCTCTCTCTCTCTCTCTCTCTCTCTCTCTTCTCTCCCTCTCTCCCTCTCTCTCTCTCTCTCCTCGTCCCAGACATAGAAAATTAAGCACGTTCAGTCTAATCATTTGCTTCATGAATACAAAAAAAATTAAAAAAGAGAAAAAAAAGTCGTAACTGAAAGCGCACAAATAATAGTCGGCACAATTCATTAGTGGAAGTGAAGCCGAGTCCCATTTTCTTTCGACTTATAATCAAAGAAAACCAAATGAGGCAGTCAATACAAGGCAGACATATTCATAATTTTCCTTAACTCTTTCTTGTCCTCTCTCCCTCCCTCCCTCCCTGCCACATGTTCGTCCCCTCTCCCTCCTCTATTCTCCCTAATTCCTTCTTCCTTATTCTTCGTTCTCATTTCCTTAATAACACTGTACCTACTCTTCCCATCATCCTCTTCCTCTTCCTCCATTTTCTCCTCCTCATCATTTCTTTAGGTCCATTTTTCTTCATCTTTCTTGCATATCTTCCCTCATCTCATTTTTTACTTACATTTTTATAATTTTTTTCGTTAAGTTTCTTCCTCCTCCTCCTCCTCCTCCTCCTCCTCCTCTCCTCCTCCTCCTCCTCCTCCCTCCTCCTCCTCCTTGGCCTTGTTTCTGACGTCCTTACCTCTCTCCGTTGCAGAACAATAATGAGGCCGTGACATCACACAAACAACCGACAATAAGCAGCAGAAACGTGAGTAAAGAGGTTCTGTTCTTGTGTGTGTGTGTGTGTGTGTGTGTGTGTGTGTGTGTGTGTGTGTGTGTGTGTGTGTGTGTGTGTGTGTGTGTGTGTGTGTGTGTGTATTTTTTACCGTTTTCCTTTTCCTCGGTAAGTATTCCTCGTCCCGTTTTCTTTCATAGTTCTGATTTTTACTTCTGAAAATTCGGGTTCTTAGATAGCTGAATATAGGAACACTCTCTCTCTCTCTCTCTCTCTCTCTCTCTCTCTCTCTCTCTCTCTCTCTCTCTCTCTCTCTCTCTCTCTCTCTCTCTCTCTCTCTTCTCTCTCTCTCTCTCTCTCTCTCTCCTCGTTATCTTTATGAATCACTTGGTTTCATTGCATTACGATCGTTTTCATCCCTTTAAGTTTCCATTATTGTTCGTTCATGGTTGGTTTACGATCTGTTATCTTTTTTTTTAGTTTCCTTTTCATTCTTATCACCCACAGCGGCGTTGTGTCGATGTGCGGCTTGTTCGTTCACTTTCCCTTTCCTTTTTTTTTTGTTTCTCTCTCTTTCTTCTCTTTTTTTTCTTCTCTCTCTTTCTTTCTTTCTCTCTTTCATTTCTGTCTTTCTGTTTCTTTCTTTATCTTTTTGTTTTTTTTTCCATTCTCTTTCGTTCACTTTTTCAATCTTTTCAGCTTTGTTTCAGTTGTTTTTTTTCTGTTTTATTTTATTATTTTTTTGTACAGCAGTTTGCATGTGTTATTCTATATTGTCTTTTGGTGTGTGTGTGTGTGTGTGTGTGTGTGTGTGTGTGTGTGTGTGTGTGTGTGTGTGTGTGTGTGTGTGTGTGTGTGTGTGTGTGTGTGTATAAGGGGTTTGTATTTGCACAGCCACTCTCTCTCTCTCTCTCTCTCTCTCTCTCTCTCTCTCTCTCTCTCTCTCTCTTCTCTCTCTCTCTCTCTCTCTCCTCTCTCTCTCTCTCTCTCTCTCTCCCTCTCTCTCTCTTCTCGTCTTTTCATTCATCCTCATATCGATCTATTTAGACATCAACTCTCATCTTCCTCATTAATCCTCCTCCTCCTCCTCCTCTCCTCCTCCTCCTCCTCCTTCCTCCTCCTCCTCCTCCTCCTCCTCCCTCCTCCTCCTTGTATATTGCCACTTTTGGGAGGCGAGTGAGTTGGTATTCCACGTCAATGTAAACTTGCTACTCAAAACACCATCTCTCAAAAAAAAATTGCAAAATAGTCTCCTTTCCTTCTTCTACTTGTATTTTTTTTCTTCATTTCTGTCGTCCATTCGAGGTCTGGAATGATGATCTTGAAGTCAGTGTGTGTGTGTGTGTGTGTGTGTGTGTGTGTGTGTGTGTGTGATGTGGATTAGTTTAAGTTGATTGTTAGTCTGTTGTTTAATTTGTTTCTCTTTTTTTCCTTTCTTTTATCTGTCTGTCTATCTATCTCTTGGGCATCCATTTTTCATCCCTTCCTCCTCCTTTTCCTCTTTTCCTACGTCACTGCATTTTTTTATTTTTTGTTCCTAGTTCCCTTTTTATGTTATTTTACTCTCTCTCTTTCTCTCTTTCTCCCTTTCTCTCTTTCTCTCTTTCTCTCTTCTTCTTCTTCTTCTTTAACTTCAAGCGATCCCTTCTTCACCTCCTTCCCGCCAGAGGTCACTAGTTAAGTCTTTCATTTGTGTTGCTCGGGATACAAACACATGTTCAATTTGATGTATTACTTTTTGAATAGTTTATTCCTACCTCATGGTCACTCCTTCACTCCCTCACTCCTTCACTCCTTGCCTTGCAGATATAACTCCCATTCCTTGAAACACTCCGTCATTCTTACCTCTTACATCCATTTTTCTCTTCCTCTTGGTATTCTCTTGTGATTCCCTTTCTCTTCCTTTCTTCTATTCCTCCTATTACCTATCCTTGACTGACATTCTCATCCTCCTTCCTTCTCCTACCTCTCTCTTCCTCTCACCTTCTCTATTTTTTGACTGACATCTCACTTCCTCTCCATCTCATGCAACCTTCCCGCATTCCTCCTTTCCCATCCTCCTTCCTCAAGCTTCTTCTGTTCCTTTAGTGCCTCGTGTTCTTTCTCTTCCTTTGACTGGTGCGTGAGAGGCGTGTTCCTGTAAGCTCCTTCGTTACTTGTGTTACAGCTTCATTTCCTTGTGAGTTATCTCTACGCTCACTTTACACCGGTAGTTTGAGTGTATTTATGTCCGTGTGTGTTTGTGTTTGTGTGAGTGGGTGGGTGTGTGTGTGTTTGCACGACTACACCTTTTTTTTTTTTCTTTCCCTTTTTCCTGGTTGGGTCTGTTTATGAGTGGTTGGTTGTTTGCTTGAGAGAGAATCCTTCCATTTCATCTCTGTCTGTCAGTTCATGTTTCTAGCCAGCCAAATATCGGGTCGGTTATTTACTTGTCCAACACACGCAAACCTCAATGACTGGTAACCTTTCACTCCGCCGCCGGGTAAGAGTAGGCGGACGGGAGCTGCTCTAAGTTGACCTTTACTCGCGTTCAAGGTCACTGGGAATCGCTACCCTTCCGTGCCTTCTTCAGGTGGCTTCTCTCTCGTTGATTCAAGCGCTTCTGAGATACATGAGTGAATGAGTAATCCTTTTTGGTATTATAAGACGTGGATCTCTTCTTTAGGTGCTCAAAGGACGTCTCTTCTTGAAAATAAAGTCGTTTGTGAAGGGCATGAACGTTAAAGGAAATGAAAACGTGGACACAGTGACGGCAAATTAGTGTTCGAGGACATCGTTTTGCAGTTACAGTTTTATAATTTGTTCTTAAAAGTGTGAATGAATGCAGAAACAGCAGCGTCTCTTCCGGCTCTCATCCACTCTCACTTAGCAGGCCAGGTGGGGAGGACGGCAGGTAGCAGGAGGAGGAGGAGGAGGCAGCAATTAGCACCTGTCCCGCCGCCCTACTTGACGTCAGGACAACTTTAGGGAGTGGTCGATGGTTCTACGAGGAGCATTTAGGGCAGAGAGAGTAAGCCGGGGGAAGGTGCAAGCGGTTAGGGGGGGAGGGAGAGACCGTACTTGTGGTGATTATAGTAATGGTGTATTGTAAATTTAATCGCAGGCCAATAATACCACTAAGAGCTGATATCCCCGAGTCTCTGCTTCGTCAGGAATCACCAGAGACGTGGCTGCCTCTGGGTTGTTCGGCGTTACTCCTCCCTCCATCTTGCTCGCTAACTTGCAATGATTTACGTGAAACTCTACGGTCGTTACAACCATGTTTCATTTGCATTGGTAATTATATGCATACTGATACCTGTCTGGCAATAATGGAGAGAGAGAGAGAGAGAGAGAGAGAGAGAGAGAGAGAGAGAGAGAGAGGGAGAGGGAGAAGGAGAAGGAGAAGGAGGAGAGAGAAAATAAATCTAATCCTAACTATTTGGAATGTCTTTTCAACTTGTTATTTAATTTTCTCCTTTCACTCCTTTAATCAGTGTTTCCCTGAGTCTCTCACTTCGTACCGAGGAATAATGAAAAGGAAGAAGAAGAAACAGAAAATAAAACACGGGATAAACAGTGAGCGAAGGAGAGAGAGAGAGAGAGAGAGAGAGAGAGAGAGAGAGAAACTAAAAAAACAACTGTAAGAAGGAAGGGGAAAGTATGAACACACACACACACACACACACACACACACACACACACACACACACACACACACACACACACACACACACACACATACACACACACACACTAAAGCGAAACACTAGTTGAAGGGACGACAGACACGCCTCACAATCACTCCACATCGACAGAACCTTCCTCATCATCCTCATCGTATTTTCCCTCATCATCGCAATCACCTCATGTCCTCGCCACACCTTCACGTCACACCTGAAATTAATTAGACCCTCCTTAATTAACTTCCTAGTCCCTACCTCGCCCTTTCCCACGTCTCTTCCTCGTCAGCAAAACTCAAATTCATCATTACTCAAGAATTTATCGTGAAAACTTGTCACCAGTAAACTTCTTGGTTCCGAAAATGCTTACCTGGATGGCACCTGGTGGAGGCAAGTTAATTACTCAGTGTAAGGGTCATTACAGGTGTTTTTGAGCCTAATAATAGGTAATAACTGTGTCTGTATTATCACGTAATTGCCCCAGTTCTTCCGAGGTAATGGTGGATACTTTTATGAGGCAAGGACGAAAGGACACCAGAAAGGGAAAGTTTGGGAAGAAAAGTGAAAGTAAAAGGCTGGGAAGAGGAAGCTGTTTGATAGAGTGAAGGAAAATGAAGGAAAAGAGAAAGATAGTAAATAGCAGGACTAAAGGAGATAGACAGAGAAAGAAAGAGAGAAGGGAGAAGAGGAATATGCAAACAGTGGAACGGGAGAAAGACGAGGAGGAGGACGAGGAGGAACAAGAAGGAGCGTTTAAGGAGATTGAAGAAAAAAATATGAAAGATAGTAAAAAGAGGAGGAGGAGGAGGAGGAGGAAGAAGAGGAAGAAGAGAAGGAGAAGGGTTATGGAGAGAGGAATGTTGGAGGTAAGGGTAGCAAACATGGAGGCTGGGAGGAAGGCTACAAGAGAGAGGCAGGCAGGGAGGGAGGGAGGCAGACAGGGAGGCAGGCAGAGAGTGAGGCAGGCAGGACAAAGACGAGAGTGAGACTGGCTAGTGTAATGACTCTCTGTGACATGGCTATTTTTCCCTCAACGTCCCTTCCTCACCCCATTTTCTTTCTCGTTAAGCGTATTCATCTTCCCGTTCTCCTTATTAAACTCACCTGGTTACCTGCCTTGCCGCTAGAGGGGGAAGGGAGAAGGAGGGTGTTTAGTTAGGTGGGTTAGAGGGGGAGCTGTTGTAATTTTATTTTTTTTCCACACGATACTTTTGATAATAATAAATGATATTTTATTTTTTTTTTTCAAATTTACGATAATGATTTACAAGTTATTGTTGTGTATTATTTGTGAGATAAATTTTTATATGTATAGAATAGTAATTGATGATGTCACTGATTTGAATACCTATTGTGTGACCCACGAGAGAGAGAGAGAGAGAGAGAGAGAGAGAGAGAGAGAGAGAGAGAGAGAGAGAGAGGGAGAGGGAAAGGGAAAGAGAGAGAACGTTCCTCTTAATTCCGGGGTGATAGGTCAAAGTTCAAGGCCGGCGTGACCCCAGGAGGAGCAGCCTGAGCGCGCGCGTACAGGAGGTAACGATCGCTCAGCTGCACCTCCCACCTCCGTCCTCCATCCGTGTACACCCTAACGCCACCCTTCACACTCATGCACACCCTCCTACCACATCATGTACACCCTAATCTCACCCTCCACACACCTCATTACACCCTATTCTCACCCTGCACACCAGCTATTATACCCTAACACCCTTCAAGCATCTTATGTACACCCTAACGCCACCCTATACAGTCATGCGTATCCTTATAGCACCTCATGTACACCCTAACCTCACCCTGTACACACACAAGTACACATATCACACTTGTACACACTAAGGGCTATCTACGCACTCTCACGTACACCTTTAACTTATCCTACATGTACACTGTAAGGACACATCTACACGCACACACATGTACACCTTTGTCTACACCTCACTTGGTCTACACAGCGGTCATGTACGTTTGTGTAAAACATCACTCACGCACACTACTACTACATGCACCCCACATGTACCTACACACACACACGTACACATGTACACACATACACACACACACACATACACACACACACTTACACATGTCTACCCACTCACTACTATACAACCAAAGCATAACGTACACAAAAGGTACACATAACAACAGTCCACGTACACAGATAACCATGTGCACCAATACTCAATCATATCGTGTGTATCAAGCTTTATACAGTCACGGCGTGTGCACCTCGTACAGTCATTGTGTATGGAAGTGAACAAAACGCACATGGCCCTTGGGACTCCCCTTCCCCCTTGTGGCTGTTCGGCGCGGGACTTTTAATTAGACGGAACTGTAACGGACGGATAGAGACACAGACAAATGAGAGAGAGAGAGAGAGAGAGAGAGAGAGAGAGAGAGAGAGAGAGAGAGAGAGAGAGAGAGAGAGAGAGAGAGAGAGAGAGAGAGAGAGAGATACACAAAGAGACAAATGAATACAGATAATTATAGACATGGAAAGACAGACACACACACAGACAGTTTAATATAAGAACAAAAAAAAATACCATAGAACAATAATAACAAACACTGAATAGAGAAACATAATAATAATAATAATAATAATAATAATAATAATAATAATAATAATAATAATAATAATAAAAACAGAACAAACACAAATTATAAAACATTCAGACAAAACATAGACAAACAAAACACACAAATAAGGCGAAAAAAAACACAAAACAGACGTAATGATCAGCAGACAAACATTGAACATTTTGAAGTGAACGAATAATATGTAATGAAAAGACGCCTCACTAGGGAATCCAAACTACCATCTCATTAACAACACTTTACTAATAAGGATTTCACCTTTAACCTTAATAACGGGTGCAGGAGTAATTAACCAAGGTAATAACAGGTGCAGCTGCAGGTAATGTACTTGGTGCTTAGTTGAGGAGAATAAATATTAATAGGAAAACGGGAGAATAAGTCATTTAGGTTTTAAATCACATGTAGTTTTTTTTGTACATGTTTTTTTTAGGGGTGGAAGGGGCGTGTGAGAATGTAATTTGGTATGTTTGTTTGACACACACACACACACACACACACACACACACACACACACACACACACACACACACACACACACACACACACACACAGGAACACACACAGGAACAAGGAAACACGACAAACAACTCACCACAAACTCACTCCCGTGTTTGGTTCAGTTTGTAATCTAACAATACTTTGGGAAGGGAGTGGCGAGCAGGGAAGAGGAGGAGGAGGAGGAGGAGGAGGAGGAGGAAGAGGAGAAGAGAGAGGGAGAGAAGAAGAGAAACATGAGAATAAGGGATTAAAAAAGTATTGTGAGATAGAGAAGGATGGAGGAGAGAGTAGGAAGAGTAGACGTGGAATGCAAAGTGTGGAAATAATCGAAGGGGGACGAGGCAAGGAGAGGAGTAAGAATATTCATGGAGTTTGGTAGGAAAGAGGAAAGAGAGAAGGAAATGGGAGAGGCATTGGAGGGAAAAAATGATCACGATGGAGAGCCAGGAAGAGAGGTAGAGAGGCATGGAGGAAAGGAGGTGGAGGAAGGGAGGGAGACGTAGAACCAGGAAGGGATGGAAGGAAAGTAGAAACCTGGAGGAACATAGAATAGAAAACAAAAAAGAAAACACGACTTAATCACATAATCAAGTACAATATTATCAAACGTCTTAATGAAAAAAGATAATAATAATAAATAATGACAGAGACTTCAATTTATTAATTCTTCTATTTATTAACAAAGATGACAAATGACTGTCGCTCTTCACCAAGTAACATTGCGACTTTAAATGATATGGTAATCCTGAGCGTGGTGTGGGTGGAGGCTGGCGGCGGCCTCTCTGTGGTTGACACTTCGCTTATACCACCAAATCGAGTGAGATTCTGGGTCTGGGAGGCAAGGAGTGCAAGGCGGAGTGTGTGAAAGTGTGTAAAGACCGGCAGGATGGGTGTGAAGGTGAGCAGTAGGGTGTGAGGGTGCATATTGAGTGTGTTTGAAGGATGTGGTATCGGGTTTTGTGGTTCAGGGTGTGTGGTGCGTGTATAGGATGTGAGGGAAGGGTGTTTTTGGCTGTGTGTGTTTTTGTGAATAAAGAGACTAGAGTGAATAAAAGGTAATGTGTAAATTAAAAAGACTAAACATGACGACACTGAGGAAGGTAAAATAATTATCTTCCTTTGAAACTTGAATGTTGTAATATCAAGTCTTGAAATCCACTTCCTACGACTTTATATGCAATGAATTTAGATTACCGTTTACCCTAATAATAATAGGTAGTAAGATGACCACGAAAAGCTCACCTTAATCGAGTCCTTTGGGGGAAATATAACAAAAAACAAAACAATGCATATCCACGAGCTATAAGTCATTCCAAGGGAGACTTACATTTTCTATCTCTGTGTAATGAATGAAGACACACCGTTTATGAGTCTTACGTGTGAGTTCATGTGAAGCTTCAGGTGTGAGGAGAAGTAAGTCCTTAGTGGAATCTCCTCTGAATTCCCCGTAAACTGGACCCTTATCCCATTTTATTGGTGAGCTGAGAGTACTTTATTACTCCTCCTTATTGTCTCTCAAGGGCCCCATTGTCCCTACCAGAAGGAGGAGGTAGAGGAGGAGGAGGAGGAGGAGGAGGAAGAGGCAGTAGAAGAAAGGGGTCATCTACCGGACTAAGACTATTTCTATTGCAACCAAGATCCCGTGACGTGTCTATTCATACACTTTGTTCTCTTCGCGGTAAAAATTGCAATGTTGGAGAGGTAATCGAGACAATGGAGGTCCTGCAGTGCGCACAGGTGAAGGGACAGCTGTGGGGAGGTGAGGTAAGGGGAGGATGGGGTGTAGTTAGACTGCAGAGGACATGTAGAAGCTGAGAGGGGAAAGTGATGTAGGTAGAGAGGGATATATGCAAGGATAGATGCTAAGTGATAAGGAGAGAGAGAGAGAGAGAGAGAGAGAGAGAGAGAGAGAGAGAGAGAGAGAGAGAGAGAGAGAGAGAGAGAGAGAGAGCGAGAGAGCGAGAGAAGACCTGGCTGGGAAGGATATAGATAAGCTGGGTAGAAATCAGGAGGAAGGAAAGTCCCTCAATAATACAGTTTCAAAGGAGTTAAGGAGAAGGAAAGACATAAGGGAAGGTAGCGAAGGAGGGAGACTAGAAGGAAAACAAGGTGAAGGAGGAGTAAAAAGGTGACTAAAGTAGGTAGTCTTGAAAGGAAGGAAGGATGGAAGGAGAGGAGGAGAAGAAAGATAGAAGAAAGAGAGAGACAAGAGAATATAGGAGAGAGTGTGAAAAGAAGAGATGGTGTAAGATGAGTAGGAGAGAAGGAGAGGCATGGAAGGAGGGTAAGAGAGGGGTAGGGAGAGGAATTAAGAGTACAAGAGAGAGGGAAGGAGAGTAAGAGAGAGGGGAGAGGGATACAAAGAAAGAGAGAGAGAGAGAAAAAAAAGTTGACCAACGTGATCCATCGACCAGCTCCCATGAAGTAGTCTTTGTGAGGAACCTAAGAAGACTTACCTGACGAAGGGCTAAGCTTCCCCCTCCTTCAGGTTACTGCCCACCACCTCCTCTTCCCTCCACTCATCCCTCTTCTCTCTATTCCACACCTTTTTTTCC
>JAXIVD010002132.1:30000-34039 GCA_036785275.1 Cancer borealis
TTAATGATTAATACATCGACAACGAGGACAAGGACAAGAACGAGGACGAGGACGAGGACGGAAATGACACGTGGAGAAAGAATTACCGTTTTGATACATTTTCAAAGAGTGATTTGCATACTAATGAAGCTTCGACAAGTGGATTGAAGCAGTGTGTGTGTGTGTGTGTGTGTGTGTGTGTGTGTGTGTGTGTGTGTGTGTGTGTGTGTGTGTGTGTGCGTGTGTGTGTTTAGGGTTTTTGTGTCAGTTCAAATGAAACTCCATCCATTTGTGAACGCGTGTGTACATTCGCCATTATTCTACAGCAATTGGCAATGATCGCCCTTTATTATGTACGTTATCTATGTACGTAAATTGGGCAGTACGTATGAAAAGAAATATTCGAACCTCATATTGTGACTGGCTGAATAACCAACAAACTATATGCGTGTATGTATGTATGTACGTATATTTATGTATGTATGTATGTGTGTAGATGAGATGACCATTTTCACATCCAATCATACACACATAATGCGCTTTGAATAGGTCGTAAATAAATTCTCAAGGTTTTTATGTATAATTCCCTGAGGCCGCATCATCACCTATCATCCCTTGCAGCATTTAAAGACGTTTATTTCTATAATGCCCCGAATATTTCACTCCCAAATGGTCGTAAACCCAGCCAGTTGCATCAAGAGTATGGCTCTTATGGCATAACCCCTCCTCCCCACCCTCCCCACCCTCCCCAGTGTATTATGGGAGGAGGAGGAGGAGGAGGAGGAGGAGGAGGAGGAGGAGGAGGAGGAGGAATGATGAAGGAAAGGGAGAGTAAAGGAGAAAAATTTCCTCCAGGTTTGTCAAGTGAAGGGAGGGAGAAGTGGAGGGAAAGGTATGAGATTGTAGTTCTCTCTCTCTCTCTCTCTCTCTCTCTCTCTCTCTCTCTCTCTCTCTCTCTCTCTCTCTCTCTCTCTCTCTCTCTCTCTCTCTCTCTCTCGTTCTATCTATCTATCATTCTCTCTGATAGATGTTGTTTTTGTCTTCTCTCTCATTTTGTTTTTTTCTTTGTTTTTCATCTCATCCAGTTTTTTGAGATATCCACTTTCTTTTGTTTTTTCCGTCCTAGTTCCATTTATTTGTTTTATTTTTTTGGGTCCATGATTAACTCTATTTTCTTATCGTCTTTGGTGTTTTCTCTTTGTCGACTTCTTCAAGTTTTTTTATCATAATTTTTTTTTTTTATTTCATTTGCATTAAGTTTCCTTCATAATTTAATTTCCCCCCAGTATTTATTTTCATTTTTTTCCTATATCACTTTTTATTCAACTTTTTAATGTTTTTTCTTTAATTTTATAGTTTTTCCTTCTCCTCCTCTGCCTCCTCCTCCTCCTCTTTCTTCTTTTCCTTCTCCTCCTTCCCAATAAATCCACAAATTAGATCAAGATATATATCCTGTTTGGTTCCCCTTCGTCCTCTCTCCTTCCACCAGTCTCTCTAAATTACCTACTTATAAATTTTTTTCCACCACAAGAAATACGTATTTTTTCCCACTACAACCAAATGATTTTATTTAGTCAACATTTGAAATAACCACTTTTTTGTATTCGGCTTTTTTTTTCTATACATTTGCATTCTATCTTATTAAGCTTGTATTAACTTTAACATACATTACAAAAAATTACTCTGTATAATATTGTCAAAAAATATTTCACCTTACCTTTTGTTTGCTATATCTACCTGTATTCTCTCATTAACGTACCTTTCATCATCAATAAAGGTGTATATCCAAGCCTTTATCAACACCTCTCCCCTTCACCCCTTCACCCCATCACCCCATCACTGAGTCCCATGAAGCCCCATCAGGTCACCCTCACCTGTTTTGCATAAGCTAATCTTGTTTTTTTTCACGTCAGGTAATGAATGGTCTGAATCTTTTGCCAGATTTCCACCTCTGTTTCACGGGCTGTTATTTAGTGGTCACGTGTGTGTGTGTGTGTGTGTGTGTGTGTGTGTGTGTGTGTGTGTGTGTGTGTGTGTATTAGTTTGGTGTATATTAATGTCCTTCCAATGTTTAATCATAAAACAACAATAACAACAGGAATAATAGTAATAATGATAATAATAATAATATTAATGATAATAATAATAATAATAATAATAATAATAATAATAATAATAATAATACCATTCGTTCCCTTTGCGTGGGCGAGCACATGGAAATTGACATGAATGTGTCTATTATAGGAAAGGAGTGAGCGGACGAGAGAGAGAGAGAGAGAGAGAGAGAGAGAGAGAGAGAGAGAGGAGAGAGAGAGAGAGAGAGAGTGAGAGTGAGAGTGAGTGGGGGTACGCTTGGGTGTTTGAGTGTAATCAGATCAGTGAGGCAAACAGTGGAAATGGCGAGGATGTTAGTAATGGTTTGCAGTGAACTTTGGTTGAAACTCTATTGTTTAGCTGACTGGAATGGTTGGCGGGGAATAGAATGCGTTCACTGCTTCCTATCAACCTTCCTATGCCTTATTTTCTTTTTAACTATCCTATGCTCGTGTGTGTGTGTGTGTGTGTGTGTGTGTGTGTGTGTGTGTGTGTGTGTGTGTGTGTGTGTGTGTGTGTGTGTGTGTGTTACGTATATACAATCTCCCCACTGTGGAATACACGAACTGGTTATATAATGGTGATGGTACGCTTACACGCACACATCCCCTTAACGTACATAGGTAAATCACACACACACACACACACACACACACACACACACACACACACACACACACACACACACACACACACACACAGGCACTCAGGCAGTTGTGTTTTTTTTCCTGTTACTTTTCTTCTCTCTTTTTTTTCATTCCATTTCAGTCTTTGTGTTGATTTTGTGTTTTTTTCATTACTTGCCTTGAATAACCTTGTGTTTTTTTCCTCATTATGTATATTTTTCCTCCATTATATGTTTTTTTTTCCTTCTCTATTACAGGTGAGTATATGTAGCGAGGAAATTTTGAGTCGCTTTAGTTGTATATAAGTAATGCATTATTTTTACTTTTCATCTTTTTGTTATGAATTAAAAAGTAGATTTATAACAACATCTATCAATCTATCTATATATCTATCTTTCTATTTATTTATTTATCTATCTATTTATCTATCTAGCTCTCTATTTTTGGGATTATAATAGTCATCCTTCAAAACTTTCTATAACCGTTTCCCATTTTCTTTCTCTTTTCTCTCATGTGAATTATTTCCTGCCTTCCGTTTTCTTCGTCCCCAACAACCGTCACAAGTTGGCTGAGTTTCCGTTTGGAGATGTGTTTCCCTTCCTCTGGTTCCCTTCTGTCTCCTTCTTAGGACATTCTCTCTCTTCTCTCTCTCTCTCTCTCTCTCTCTCTCTCTCTCTCTCTCTCTCTCTCTCTCTCTCTCTCTCTCTCTCTCTCTCTCTATCTCTCTCTCTCTCTCTCTCTCTTTATGCCCCTTCATTCCTGTTTTCCTTGCCCCTTCAAGTTTCCCTTCACTCCCCTTCAGGCTTCCCATCATTCCCCTTCAAGTTTCCCCTCACCTCTCTTCCCAGATTTCCCCTTCTCATTTCTTTCCCTCTGAATTCTCTCTGTGCCTTCGAATATTTTCTCCCCTCAAGGTAATACTCATTTCCTGTTTTTTTCTCAGTTGTTCTTTTTTTCCCTCTTTCCAAATATATCCTGGCCCACGATGCCTTTCCCCTCTTCCCTCCCCTCCTCTCCCTTCCCTTCCACTCCCCTCCCCTCCCCTCCCCTTCTCTTCCCTTCCCTTCCCTTCCCTTCCCTTCCCTTCCTCAACCTCAATCCTCTCTTTCCCTTGTGCCTATGTGTGTGTGTTTGTGTGTGTGTGTGTGTGTGTGTGTGTGTGTGTGTGTGTGTGTGTGTGTGTGTGTGTGTGTGTGTGTGTGTGTGTGTGTGTGTGTGTGTGTGTGTGTGTGTGTGTGTGTGTGTGTGTGTGTGTGTATATAAATGTTTTTTCTATGTACGTTAATCTATATGCTCTTTCTGTTATTATATATGTGTACATTCTCCTGTGTGCACTGATC
>JAXIVD010002132.1:39239-54239 GCA_036785275.1 Cancer borealis
TGAGTGACCTTGAACTGTCTCCGCCAGGTCTGGGTCTCAGCTGCTGGGCATGTAACAGCGCGTTCGATCCTCGCTGCGGCGAGACCAACTTTGACTCCAGCACTCTGGACACCGCTGATTGTAACCAGTTACAACACTCCCACCTGAAAAGCGAACCCATCTACTGCAGGAAGGTCATCCAGAGAAGTAAGTGGCGAAAGTTATCACTTGTTCATCCTACACTTGTTCAATACACTAGAACGACAATGAATAAATGTCATTACTCGGTTTAGTTCATATTCAGTCATAAATCAATATATATATATATATATATATATATATATATATATATATATATATATATATATATATATATATATATATATTATACCGTGACTTTTTTTCAGTTCAAAAACATGTGAGGACGGTGAGGGGCTGCGGGTGGCTGGAGGAGAAAAAGACCAAACCCGGTGAGTGCTACACAAGGACGGGCACCAAGGACGTCATGGTTACCTACTGCCACTGCGACAAAGATAATTGTAATTCCGGCAACTCCGTTTTGGCGTCGTTGGGACTGTCAGTAGTGTTCCTGGCCCTCACACGACTCTTCTAAACACGGTAGAGTGAGGTGCGAGGCATCACCACCATCACTACAGCACATAACGAACTAAACTCCCAATAAATCACCTGTAGGATTAATGACCTACGAAAGGTATCCGATAAATTATAAAATTAGCATGGTTGAAATAATTCGGTAAATATGATTATACTGCATTAAATATTTCAAATCCGTAACAGGGAGAAACAAATGGCTGCAATGCCTTGGGGATAACTTTCCAACAGTAAGTTTAAATCTTGCTCACGTCGTCGCAGCCTTATATGAAAGTGTTATTCCGTAAAGAAGGTAATAATAAATAATGAATAATAATAACACATGGTAGTCGTTCAATATAGTGTACATTGCAAATAATCGATGATCCATTCATTAAAAAAAAAAACTTTCTCACAAGATTCATTAGGCACGGCAGGAAACAAATGCGATATGAACGTGGGGGTTTCGATGGTTTGTTTCTATAATGAAGCAGCGGTGTGAAGGTAACGGCCGTCACCAGTGTGGGCTCCAAGTGAGGCCTGTATGGAAGGTTGTCATATGGCCATCACGTGTACGTCTTGATTTTGTTTACCTTCAGTGAAGGTAGGCGTGCATGCCTACCTGCACTCAGTAATACACGGGCACTTGGGAGCATATGTGAAGTGCAGAGATGGTTCAATTTAGGTCACACATCTGTCAACCTTGGTAGAACGAGGGTATAGTATACATAAATGGCCCCGGAACATGACTATCTGACTATCACGTTCTAGTAGTTGACCTGAATACATCGTTACGAGTACGAAGATGTATAATTATAATTTTGGGGTGTAAGACATTCCATCTCAGTGAGCCTCGTTTGCTTGGTAACTCACCTTTTCAAGTACATTTTTGGTTCATTTTAAATCTGACAACAGTTTAAAATAATGCCATGTTTTCCAATTCAGCTTGTATATTATATGACAGTTTATTACGACACTGAAGTTACGCTAGTCAGACTTGTTCATTGAGTCACTCTTAATATCAGATTGAGATGTTTTTCTTGGCGACATTAATCTTGTTCAAGAAAAATGTGCGTGTGTGTTGTCATCACACAGAATATACAGATCAACCCAGCAATTGTTGGGATGCTGAGGTTGTCTGGGGTTGTCAGTGATGAACGAGTCACAGATGCCAGTCAATGTAGGGTTATGTTCAGCCTCTGCCTTACATAGACAGTGGAAGATGTAAGTTTGATGTAGAGTTCCACACTGCCTTTTGCACCTGTTAAGCATACTCTGACCCCTTTGTGCATTTTATTGTAAACTTTGTTCTTTGATGCATTGTGAGATGAGGGTCCGGCGCACTGACTGTTTTTCAACTAGTGGTCTGCCAGCACCATGCTCGGCAAGATGCGTTAGGCTTGTATCTCACAAGTAATGACTGTTTCTGTACAAGCTGAATGTTACTGGGAGATGTCCAGTATTGCATAAATATTGTTCCGGTAGCTAATAGCTGAGTCACTTACATGACTCCTGTTTACCTTTTATTGACTCAGCAGAATACTATAGTTGTATGCTTTGGTTACGAGCCAGCACACTGAATACTTCATATTCACAGACGTTTTAGTGCAAATGATGAATAACTTCACGTGTAAGTTAGCATAATGTGTACATAGATGAGTAGAATTGAGTCTATAAATAATGCTCTTAAACTGAATGCTCTGCCTTGTAAAAAGCAAGTTCAAATCATGCTTGGTAAGCTAGAAGTCACAATGACTCTACCATAGAGGCATCATCAGAATTTGCTTGAAATTATGTAAAATAACAAAGATCTGGCAGAAGGATCTTTGTAGCTGCGGTTGGCACCAGACAATTAACATCAAACACCACATCAAGATCTTTCCTTTGATAGTGTTTGGGCTTGAGCAAATAGTATATCTTTTCCTCTTTACTGCTTATGGCCAACTGATTTTTCTGTTATATCAAAATTGTGGTGTGTTCTTGAGGAGCTAACTAAATATGCCTTAATCCTTCACTTATGTTGTAGTAAAACAGAGTATGTATATTGTAAATATATCAATTATTTTCTTGAACATATTTATACAGTAAAACCTCATTAATTTGATGTCATCACAAAGACTTGCCAAGAAAAAAAAATAATGGTACACAGAAAATTTATGTAAAAAAATTAATCATAAACCGATTTTTTTTTTTGCCTACTGAAATTACTGAAACAAATGAAGACAATTTTAAACTACATCTAAACCAATAATCTTTTCCGTTAATTTTCTTGACTGTTCACCACAAATTTGACTCCACAATTCCATGCAGTTAGCGTAAATGAAGATGTAGAAAAAAAAAAGAAGAAAAAAAAATAGTACTATAGTATTTTAATTGTTGCCACTTAGAAGAAAAAGAAAGTTTACTTCACTTGAACGGAATGTCAGTCATGTTCATAAGCACGTGTAAGAATGTAAGTTATGTAGAAAGTAAAGAATTTGTGATGTAATCAGCAAAATTATTGTGTTGTAGGAAGGTATACCTGACCTCTAGGGTGTTGTTCCATTGCTAATCTCACTCAACTTGGAAGGCCATTTTTTTTCCTTCTCGCATCTCTGTTTTGAGTACAGACTGTTTTCTTTGTCAAATTCATGTCTTCAGAGAGAGCCAGTCCTACTCTCATGGTATATCATCCCTGACTCACCACTATCCTATTGCACATTATTTTAAAGTTATAAATGTAACATGGAAAAAAATGTGCTAAATATTTGGTCCAAAATGTCTTATGAACATTTCTTTATTTATCAATTGTCCTTGAGTTTTCATATTACTGAAGTTTGTGTCAAATAAGTTTAACTTCACATCATGTCTTTCCTGTGTAGTTGCCTCATTTCAAGTGGGTCTACAAGTACTATAAACTGACAATTTAGGTATACATAATTTATTCATAAGTATACCATTTCTAGTCATTATAATTCATGAGTAAGGTAACAGTTCCTATAATGTTCATATAACTTCAAACCTTTATTATATAAAACCACTGTCAGTTTGGCAAGCTGTTTCACTTGATATTGGAGATGTTGGTGCGTGTAATGATATCAAATTAATGAGGTTGTATTATATGTGCAGGATTACTTAATTGCTTCTCATTTCTACATTATTGCCATCAAGAGACAGAAGTCGGATATGTATTAAGCACAGGAAACAGCAAAACAAAAAATATATATAGCATGCATATACTGGAAAATAATTTGACATGTTTTTATCAGGGGTTATATAATAATGGAAAAAAAAAATCTCCTTGGCAGTATTTTTATATTGATTGATATTTTAATGAAATGGTCAGTACTTGTGACAACACAGAACTCACCACTTGTGTAATATACTGTATAATATTCTTGCCATTGTATGTATGTCATGTAAAAGTGTTCCAAGTTTTTCTCAGGCAATGTGCAATAGTATCTGGGTATTACACTTCATTATGGAAAATTTCCCCAAATGGAATATTTCGCATATTACATACTCTTAAGTTTCTACTCTGTTTGTCACCCTAACAGATGACTTTCAGAGAACCTCCTACCCCATTATTTATGTTGGTCATTACCCTTCACTGTGGAATAATAGTTCCAAAGGAACATGCTACTTCATGTGCATTGTGCTGTGTTCATATGTACAGTGTGTAACAATGTGTTCAGGACCTGAGCACGTTGGAATAGTTTAATTTTGCATTAATAGATAAGTATCACTTAATTGCTGTGGGAAAATCTTGCTACATATTAAATGTAGTAGAGGTGCATTTCCCATCTAGTGTCAAGCTAAAAGTGGGAAAAAAGTAACTTTAGTCATTTTGTCTGTTTGGATAAGCTTTGTTAACTGCACTATTACTATTACTATCTTTATCTGTTGGAAATTATAGGAGATATTTTCTACAACACGTCTTGTACAGCAGAAGACAAGTACCGAGACTACTTATCCAAAGAAGTCAAATCTGTTTTCACATCACGTATGTTTGAGTTCATGTTTATTATGTCCTAAATATGGATTAATTGCATCTCTTGGGTTTCACTTTTAAATTTTTTTTTAAAGTCATAAAAGGTTGAATTTCAAGGAATCTATGTACTGTTGTTAATATAACTAAGAATAAGTCTTGTCATCTCTTTTTCGGTTATGTGATCTTGGGTATCTGCATCTTCATAGTTGTGTCTATCAATCCATTACAATTTGTAGCAGCAAGTAATAGTCTTACCATCCATAAACTACATACTTTTTTCCCTTTACAATATCTACTTTCTATGTTTAAATGCCTGAAATCTCATAATACACATAAGAACTAGTGTATAATTACATTCATCATTAAAAATTTGTTGGAACACCTGTCAAAGTTTATCTTTTTTCTGTAATATCAGTAAAACACTCCTTTCATGAGATCCTGAATAATAAAGTTATTAGTGTGCCATGTACAAACAGTTGGTCTTTTAATAACCACCACAGAAGTGTCTTGTAACTTGCATGCATTTAGATCATATTATTTCCTTCTTTCCTGGAAATCAGTGTGCCTTTGTTACGTCACTATATGAAGATAGAAAGTCATTCTACGGGTTTTAGTGATTGGTACTCCAGGTTTAAGCATGAAACTAGAATGAAGTAATGGGGTAAAAGACATGAGGTTAAAAAAAAAAGATTTGATAATACAACTGAAGAAAGCTAAACCAAACAAATAACTGATGCCTTATGGTTGTATCAACTAAAACAAGATTACTTCACTACTGGAGCAAAGATGTCAGGTTAATAATAATAACATACACAACATCATGAACACACGCCATCAGGAATGAAAACGATCACAAGGTCATACAATAAAGTGTTCCCGAAATTCACCTCAAAACAATTAGAAAGGAAATTATCGAAGAAATATCCTACATGTTGATATAAATTACAAATAAATTAGAATATAAACCCAAACAAAAAAAGGCACAATTATACAAATAAATGTCCAATAAAATATAAGCACACATAGACACAATATAAAAGCACACGTGAAATAGAGAATAAACAAATACAGGTTACTAATAACAACAGTGTGACAGGATACTTACGAAAGGCGATGCAAATACTTGGTTCTTGGTTTTGTTTAGGGCTGCGATGATTCAGTCCATCATATGAGCCCTGGTGAAGTCCTGTGAGGGTGTCACAGGCATATTAGCTGACCCGTCTTCTTCAAGAAGGCGCTGGTGAGACGGATGACAGCTGGTTGTCGTGAAGGGTGGACGCCTGCTGCTGCTAACCACGATCAAACTCCCAACCTTTAGATCAAACATGCTTACCACTATACAATGGAAATAATGAAATGGAATGATATGACAATGAGGATTTGTATGAATGTATATCAGATGGTATAGATGTAGAAGGTAGGCAGGATGTGGAATATGAAGCCATAGTTTTAGAATATTTGGAAAAGATGGAGAGCAGATAAATGAGAGGATTGAAGTGTGCAAAGATGTATGAACCTGAGCAAATAAAGACCAGTTGAGGAAATTCCAATGAACAAATGTGGAAAACATAGATAAATAAACAGACAAGTAAACATGAAAATAAAATCATTACGAACTACCAGAAAGGGAAATTTATGGTAATACTACTGTACAAATTGTGCAAAATGGTAAGAAAACAAGATGTAGATAGTGTGGGGCACACACTACAGCTGCGCGTAGCTGCGGACGCTCATCTCCCGTCACATTGGCCTTTGAGCCTGTGGTGGAAATTAATCTGTTACCCCGGAACACAATTCCACTGTGACATCCGACTTGCCACAGTTTACCTTCCCAAGGTTTCCTTAGGTGTCCATTTATCCACCAACCGTTTTGGGAGGATGAACAGTTGGGTGAGCTGTGTGCCGCCTGCCTTCATCCGGGATCAAACTCAGGCCAGCGGATTCATAGTCAGACGTGCTAACCACTGCACCACTAAGGCACTAAGAAAATAATCATGAATCAAATACATTTATTCCTATTACTTACATCGGATTTACAAATAAACATTCATATCTAAAGGGTGTAAAGCCAATATGATTCTTATCAACTTTATATCTCTTAGAACTTTTGTAAAGTAAAGCTTCATAACTTCATTTTCTCTTCTGGATGTGCTGTCTTTTCGGAGGCGACCACCTGGAAGAAAAAAGTCAAAGAAATTTTATTACAGGTTGACCATCACTAATCCAACAATCAATATTATGGTTCCATCAGTTTTCCGGCACGAATTTCGGAGCACAGTTTCAAATTTCCCAAGTTGGTGCACCACTGTTTTCTGGAGGCGCTGTACACAGAATCAGCTGTGTACTCACGCCTCCAACAGCAAACAGGCATTCCTTCTCATTTATTTGTGTAATTATTAATATCTGCAGCTGTATAGCGTCATCATGGGATTTAAAAGAAGAGCAGTTTATATAAATGAAGATGCTGTAACGGAATGGCTGCATGCTGATGATAATGTGACTACAATTCATCATTACACTGATTCTGAAATTGTACATATGGTTGTAAATCCAGAGTAAAATGGCAGTGAAGAAGAAAGCAATGATGAGAATGAGAAGGTGTGAGAGAATGAATCTATAAGTTAATTAAGAACTGTAGTAATTTTATGCTACAATATATATAGAGTCAAGGAACAAAACATCAATAAGGAAATTTCAAAAATCCGGCAGTCCTAAGGTGCCGTGGTTGTCGGATTAGTGATGGTTAACCTGTATTACCATGTCCTGAGAGGGGAGACACTTTTAAAACTAGGTGTAAGAATATAAGTGAAAACATGAGAGAATACCAACCCAATAAGGTGTTTGTATATCATCTTATTAACCAACCCAATACATAACCTATAACATGGTTTGTCACCTACCACTAGGAGGGTGTATGTATTTCTAAGAGTGATACATCCTTCTTAACAACTTTTTTTCTTTAATTTTCACACACACACACAAAAAAAAAAAAGATAAATAAATAAATAATAAGAAATTAACTGAAGCATTACTGTCCATAAAGCTTCCCATGACCACAGTTTAATATAATATGGTTGGCATACATTATATCAGTGGTCCTCAACCTTTTAAAAGTATGTAGGCTTGGGGTTCCATTTGCCAACGTTAATATAGTGGAGAAAGTCAGCAAAAAATAATAAAACAATATATCAATTAAATAGATAAATAGATACATAAAATAAAATAGTACATGTATCTAAAGGAGTATATATATAATAGAGTAGAACATACACATCATTTCCATTATTTTCATTCTCTTTCTCTATGCAACTCCCATAGTCAACGTTTTGCCCCATACAAGGTAATCTTATCTAAAATTTTGGGAGGTTCAACTAAGCCAGTGAGCCAAGAGATGCAATGAACTTATCCGAGCAAAGTGAGTGTAATCTTTTTAGTGAGAAATAGTTACCTTAATAGTGATGTGTCAACAGTTAGTCTTGGTCGCTTGAACTGTGCTGAGTTGATGTATTCTTCCACTAGCTTTGGTGTAACGCAGATCACGTGTTGCCCCTTCCAGTATTTGACCAAGTTAATGTTTTGTAGTGTTGAGATGATGTCCTGCTGGGTGATACTCGTCATTTGGCTGAAAAAGAGAAGAGGGTAACATAAATAAGATTGTCATAAGGTTAAAGAAATTCACTGCCTGTTATTCATGGAGGTGAATTCACATTTAATTCTTTAATATAACTTTACTACGTTATGTTGGATGACCAAAACAATCCATTTAAAAATTTTGACATTATTCAGCATAAAAAAAAATCTTACTGTCTAGGTTTTTTTTCCCCCGAATTACTGTCATATTTAATAATTTACACCTTTTTGCAGCGTACAGTACATCATCCCTTTCCTGCATCCAACCCATGATCTCCTGCATTACATCCTTGCTTTCCTTAAATAAAATAGTGTACAAACATTTATACCACATTTCCATTTCACACACAATGAAAACCACTCATGAAAAGAGAAAAAAACAAAAATAATTCATCAGCATAAGTTAGCCAGTTAATTAATGCCTGTCCTTCCACCTAAATAGAAGGATGTAAGTTGATTAAGGTACCTGAGATCCTTGATGGAGAGTGTGCCTTTGAAGTCCCTTAGGATTTCCAGCAGGACCCACATCCAATAGGAGCGGTAGGAGAGCTTCCCTAGATCCGACAAGGGCTTCTCCGGGCTGCCCACCACACCTTCCAGCCGACTCAACTCATAGCTGCAGAAGGAATCAATAGGGTGACTGAATTTATATGTCATGAAGTTAATTTAGGATATACCTGCTTAAATTATTAAAAAAATTAATAAATAATAAAATAAGATAAATATCCCAATAAAATTACCCATGGTAAGGATAGTGTGGCATGAGATGAAGGAGTTTTTCTTTCCTCTTTAAAATGAAATAACAGGAAACAATAATGTGAACTTTTCTTTAATATAAAAACAAAACAAAATCAATGCACATCCCTTGTATTTCCCTTAAGGATTGTTCACTAACACTACTTCAACATTATGGAAATATTTTGCAGGCAACACTTGATGTCAGTCCGTTAACTCCTTACCCTGTGCATCATTTTAGTCATCCTTCTTTGTACTGCTTCTAGCTAATCAATATCCATTCTATAGTAAGGAGACCAGAACTGCACACCAGAATCTAAATGAGGCCTAAGTAATGCTAAGTAAAGTAAAGAAGAGTACAGTAAAGTGTTGTTTGGGAGGAAGAACAACACCTGGATGGAGACATTAATCAACTCACCTGAAAGCAATGAGTAGCTTGCCATAACCTTTTCTTTGGAATGGTGGGAGAGTCATGATACACGCCACGTTATTCCCGTCAGGAGACTCCTTCTCCTGTAAATATAAGGTTAGGTGTGTTTTATTCCTAGGAAAACAATAATAAAATCTGGTTCAATTCTAATGTCTCTTAACACGGGAACATCTGGAAATGAAGAAAGGGTGAAGACAGGATGGTACAATGTTGGTTGAAAAAAAAAATCTGTTAGAGAGAGATGGACTGAGTATTTAGAAGGATTGTTAAATGTAGAGGAAGACAAAGAAGGTGAGATTGTTACATATTAACTTCATTTGAACATAATAATTGAAGTTGTAAATTTCATAGGTGACCATGATGTGTTTATATATATCCACTAATGACCTCTACACCAGGTAACAAGCCAGCCTCCAAACATGCCTCACAACACACACTAACACACCTTAGAGAAGCAGCCCACCAGGTGTGCTCCCTGCTTGTCCACCTCACACAGGATGTAGAACAGGAACGGCTCCACGTCAAAGTATAGCGTTTTGTGGTCAAGAAACAGCTTAGCTAAAAGACACAAATTTTGGCAGTATATCTTATGGTCGGCCCCGTCCACCTCATAGATGCTGAGAGTTCCTTTCCGGTAGATGTCCCGGCCGGGTGGTTGTCTCCAAGTGCACTCACTCTGGTGGAGTAATGAACACACACAAGACTCAGCCCAGCATGGTAAGGAAGTCATCTCACTCCTCTAAAACCACTACATGCATGCATCTAAGAGTTCACTCCTGTCATCTTAAGGAATGACAGTTAATGGATTATTTATTATTATTATTTATTATTATTATTCATGTATCTCAAGTAAGTATATAGGTAAGTAAGGTAAGTGTGGTAAGTTGTGTAGGATTAATGGGTTAAGGTGTGACATTACATCAGCTGTGCCTTTTCTTAAGTTACTCATTGCCTTCTGCAGTTATTTCATTCCTCCTCTAAACATTAGTTATTCCTTCCTCTACACCAACGAGTATTCCCTTAATCTATCATATAAAACAATTAATTATCTCATTATTCCTTCCTTCCTTTAACATGCAACTTTCTATGAGTGGCACTAAGCCTTACACTGGAGCTACTTGGTATAGGACTCTAGACTGTACTTGTCCTGATCAAAGTCTACATCAAACTACTCAATGTTATATGACTTTCAAGCATTCCTGTTACCATATCTCATTCCATTTTCTCTAATACTCTAACCAAAGGGATGACCACAATAGAAGAGTCTCCATACATTCCTCTCTTCCACATACTCCATTCCACTCAACCTTCCATTCCTCTTATCTTATTATCTTATTACTACATCAGGTTAAAAAAATAACGATCAGCATGACGTACTCTTACCAGGTGGTATCGGTAGGTCTTCTCTAGTCGCATGTACTTGAGGCAATATTGGCAGATGTACAGCTTGGGCACCTTCCCGTACTCCTCGGGGTAAGGGCTGAAGTACCACGTGTCGATCTCAAACTTGCCGATTTGTATCCTGTCGATGTACTTGACTTTGGTGATGGCCTCGTGTTCTTTCTCAAGCGCTGCCGTGGTGGGGTCCATGTCTGCGTATGTCTGGGAGCAAGGCAACACCACATTACATTACATCACACACACCATCATCACACCACACCACACACATCACATTACACACACATCATCATCATCATCACATTCAACAGAACAGCTTGTATATATAGAAAATGTGTGTAAAGAAAAAATGTAACTTGAGGTAAGGACAATGCCACTTGTACATATTATATCATGCTTTGTACAACCATATAATAATAATAATAATAATAATAATAACAATGATGACAGATGGAATAGCGAGAATGAAAAAAGTAATTATAATGATAGTGATACATATATATATAGTAATAACACAACAGCCTCCTCCTCCTCCTCCTCCTTCTCATCATCATTATCATTCTTCATCAACCACATTTTTTCCACTTCAGAAAGATAAATCATTTGAGAGAGAGAGAGAGAGAGAGAGAGAGAGAGAGAGAGAGAGAGAGAGAGAGAGAGAGAGAGAGAGAGAGAATATACCTTTTGTACGTGATTGATTTCGTCATGCTTTCTTTTCTGATTTCTTGTGATTTTGCGTCCGGCTGTCTGGTCACTGAGGAGGTCATGGCCTGTCTTGTCTCCCCTCTGGTAAAGCTCCGACAAATCAATCCTGAAAGGAGACTAAACTTTAGATAATCTATTTATCTATCTATGTGTACTTGGGTTATATCCATATTAATTTTATAGAGGGTAAGTTAGGTTCAGGGAGACTTAATTCTCTCCCTTCCCCCTCTGCGCTTCATGTTTATGTAGGAAAGAATACAGCAGAGGGGCTTCCTAGACCCCTCTGTCTGTCTGTCCCTTTTTGTCGCCTTTTACAATCTGCCGGTGATAAGGAAAGAAAACAAACACACACACAAACAAAATAATATTAAAAAAAATAATAATAATAATAAAAATAAATAATAATAATAATAATAATAATAACAATAATAATAATGAAAACAAAGCCAATACAATATTATGGAAATCAATTGAATCAGTCTTCTTAAATCAATGCCTCATGTTTAGTCTGTAGAACTGCATTGCATTTGACTGATGTCTATTCCCAGCATTGACTTAAATAATTTACAAAACCTCCCTCAGTGTCAGCACCTCGGGTTAAGATTTAGGAAACACTGTTTAACATATTACAACAAAGCATATCTATATACACACCTCTAGGATATAATGAGGTGCCGAAGCAAGTCTAACTAACTTTCTCTCCTTTCATTACTTGTACCTACCTCTGACCCTAACCTAGCTATCTTTACCCGTCTTATCCCACACCTCCCTAGCATGCCCAAGGTGTAAGGAAACTATGAAAAGATTAGTATATCTTGCCCACTGTGAGGTGTGGAAAGGGTGGTTGTGCCGCACCTTTCCTTGGTAACCCACTCGTCGAGGCGGCGGTTGAGGCCATCGTAGTGGACATAGTACTCATCCTGCATGTCAATATCATTGTAACGGGTCTGGATGATCTCGGCCGCTTCTGTGGGAAGGTAACGTTCTCATTTACTCTTGTTTTATGTTGTCTTATTAACATAAATTAACATAACATAATATAACATATTAACCAAACCTTAACCTATATTGACAAATAATAGAACCTTGTTTAAACCAAACTAAACTTATAAATATTATTCTCGAAGAGAAAGTCTCTAGAAAACAATGAATATCTCAAAAACTAGGAATTTGCATTGAAAATGTAACTAGAGGGGGTTCCAGGGTGGGGGCGCAGCCCCTTCTGCTAGGTTAGGTTAGGTTAATGTCCTAGCGGGGGGTTCCAGGGGGGGCGCAGCCTCCCCGGCTAGATTAGGTTAGGTTAATGTCAGGTTAGGTTAGGTTAGGTTAGGTTAGGTTAGGTTAGGTTGGGTTGGGTTGGGTTGGGTTGGGTTGGGTTGGGTTGGGTTAGGTTGGGTTAGGTTAATGTCCTAGCGGGGGGAACCAGGGGGGGCGCAGTCCCCCCCGCTAGATTAGGTTAGGTTAGGGAATTTCGAAATTTTATTTGCTTTTTGAAGGCCCACTATTTCCCTTATTTTTCATCCCCCCCCAAAAAAAACCCGATTCCCCAGGATCCCCCAAGCTTGTTTGAAGGGATAGGGGTGGTTGGTGAGGAACCGGGGTGGCGGACTTATTGTCCAGAATTACCACTTATACTTACGCCAAGTGTCTTCGGCTCGACGCACCATGTACTGCTCTCCAATGCTCAGCTTGATGTAGTCCCCGTCACCTTTAGCTCCCTCCTCCCTCTCCTCTCTCTTCTTCTCGTCCCTCTCCTCTCTCTTCTTCTCATTGTCTAAGGAGAGGAGTACAGGTTCATTCTCCTTGTCAGCGTACCCACAGTCCCCGTCATTTCTATTGGTTATCTCCGTAAGCTTGGCGGTAGCGTCCTCACTGTCCGCCATTGTTATTGTTTATACATGTCACAAGAAGAAGAAGAGTTAAGGATTACGAGCCTATGAACATTATATTTTTATTAATACTCATGAATTGCGTCATTTATTATTTTTTGTGTTATTTGGTGATGTATTGATTATTTTCTAGTAGTTTGCTAGAATAAAAATAAATATTGTATATAATGTATGTCTTTCCTGTACTATCATATGATAATAATCATAGTAATAATGATAAGAATAATTTTATGACATGGTATCTATGGATTGATATTTAGGTTTACATATATTATAGGGTTTTCTTCTGAACTGTATATATGGCTTTTATATGCGTGTTAGTAATAGTAGTAGTAGTAATAGTAATAGTAGTAATAGTAGTAATAGTAGTAGTAGTAATAGTAGTATGTATGTATGTACTACGTCTGTAAGCTCATTCCATTCCATAGTTTTCAAGGTCAGCCTCTCATCAATTAAGGTTCTCAGGTATACCACCTTATATTTATACTTATCAAATGCATATAAGTTTATCTAAGAAATATATATTAAACAGCATGACAGTTCTCAGTATGAATATAGGTTCCAATTCGGGTTACTGTGAGGCATAAGTAAGATATATTAAATAGCAAACCATAATACAGGTAAGAATTGCAGGTATAGGTATAGACATAATAATAACGTTTGTATGCCAAGGTAACAAGTAACGTGTTGATCCCAATATCTGACGAGTGATAGAGTTTATTTAACTAAATAATATCTTATGTTGACAGTTAAGTTTATTACCGATGCTAAAATAATAGTATATATATATAATAATCCTCCACTATATAGCAACTGACGCTACTACAGATTTTCCCCAAAGGTCGCCTTGGCCATAATATAAATAAACGTCACAACCAATACTTAAATCAAATCTAAACCTATAAAATCCACCATTCCATAAGCAATATATACTCTAATACTATTAAATTAAGGTGGCAGTGTACACTCTTGATGCTATTTTGTTTCTTGCGAGCACTGGCAACACAGAGCCGTGGTACGTATAGGTGTAGTTCTTGGGTTTTGCCGCCAGTACGGGGTTGGCCGGCGGGGTCAGTGTACGGTGTATCTGTGTCTCCGCTCTTAATAATGGAATATACCTGAAAAAACAACGCGTTATTCTGAGGGCAATGGGGTGAGTGGAGTGTTAGGAAGGTTAACTACCCTAGCTAAGTGTCTTGAGGGGATAGACTAAAGGAAAATGAGGGAATTTTGATTGAGAAATATCGATTGCTAACGTAACCCAGCTGTAGTTGTCAGACCTCATCTTTCCTTTAGGGTTTTCTGTCATATTTACGGTGTTATAAGGTGTTGTGTTGTATTATGTAGGGTGACTATAGGGTGTTGTGCTGCCATGGGATAGGCTGCCGTGGCGGTGGAGGGCTAACTACAAGGAGGAGGAGGAAGAAGAGGAGGAGGCCGATAAAGGAGGTGGGAGGTGAGGAGGAAGAGAGAGACTTCCTTTCCCCCTCCTCCTCCTCCTCCTCCTCCTACTCTTCCTCCTCTTCCTCTTCTTCTTCTTCTTCCACCTCTTCCTCGTCCTTCCTCGCCATGGGCCCAGCCAAGTCCTTCCTTCCTTCCTTCCTTCCTTCCTTCTTTTGGTGTTTTTTAAGACTCGTGTGTGTGTGTGTGTGTGTATGTGTGTGTGTGTTGGT
>JAXIVD010002132.1:56739-59239 GCA_036785275.1 Cancer borealis
GTGGTGGTGGTGGAGAGGATGGCTGGCTGGGTGGTGGTGGTGATGATGATGATGATAGTGGTGATGGTGGTGGTGGTGATGATGGTGGTGGTGACTGTTTCCTTGTGTTCTGAAAGTGTGTTCAGTTGTGTGTATGACATCACACTGCGGTGCTTTCTCTCTCTCTCTCTCTCTCTCTCTCTCTCTCTCTCTCTCTCTCTCTCTCTCTCTCTCTCTCTCTCTCTCTCTCTCTCTCTCTCTCTCTCTCTGTGTGTGTGTGTGTGTGTGGTGATGACCGGATGTATAGTTTTGGTGGTGGTGAAGATAACTATGATAGAATTTATCTTTAGTGGGGCCGAACAGAGTGCCAGGTGTGTGTGTGTGTGTGTGTGTGTGTGTGTGTGTGTGTGTGTGTGTGTGTGTGTGTGTCGGATGGACGGACGTGGCGGCGGCAAGGCACAGGTGGAGTAGGTAATGAAGAATGACGTGAGTGGAGGGAGGAGGAGGAGGACATGGAGTGGAGGAGGAGGAGGAGGAGGAGGAGGAGGAGGAGGGGGGCGGTGTTAGAGAGGAGAGGAAGTGGAGGTTACGGCACACGACACCCCTCCACCTACCACCCGTACCCCCAACCATACCCCCATACCCCCAACCACACCCCCATACCCCCATACCCCCAACCCTTTGCATTGGTGGTGGTGATGCTAGTACAGGGAGAGAGAGAGAGAGTGAGAGAGAGAGAGAGAGAGAGAGAGAGAGAGAGAGAGAGAGAGAGAGAGAGAGAGAGAGAGAGAGAGAGGTGCATTGAAGCTTCACTTTTCACCACCACCACCATTATGTTGTCACTTTTAATGCGTCGTCAGGTGGTGGTGGTGGTGGTGGTGGTGGTGTTACTGCCGCTGTGTGTGTTGGTGTTGATGTTGATGTTGGGGAAGGGTGTTGAGGGGGAGAGGAAGGGGGTGTTCAGTGTGACAGATGACCTAAGGGGAGGGTAAAACTTGGAGGGAGGGGTAGAGGGTAAGAGGGAGGGGAGGGGTGGACGAGGGGAAGGCGTGATTGCTGCTTGGGAGGGGGCGTGGCTGCGACTATGTGTTTGTTGTGCTTGCTTGATTGATGAGAGAGAGAGAGAGAGAGAGAGAGAGAGAGAGAGAGAGAGAGAGAGAGAGAGAGAGGGAGAGGGAGTGAGGGAAGGTGCCAGATGAGGCTGTACACCTACCTGTTTGGCAGCATGAGGTGTGTGTGTGTGTGTGTGTGTGTGTGTGTGTGTGTGTGTGTGTGTGTGTGTGTGTGTGTGCCTTCCGTTGGTTGTGGTAGGGGTGATATCTATCCTTGGGTCAACGGCCTTGGCTTGGCACTGAGGTAATCTCTCTCTCTCTCTCTCTCTCTCTCTCTCTCTCTCTCTCTCTCTCTCTCTCTCTCTCTCTCTCTCTCTCTCTGGGTGCCTCGTCTGCCCTCTGTGGAATTTTTATTATTATTATTATTATTATTATTATTATTATTATTATTATTATTATTATTATTATTATTATTGTTATGTGTATGATTGTGGTTGTCAGTCAGTCTTCCTTCATTGCTTTCAAAAGACAATTGTCACTCAAGTTTCAAATTAGTTTTCTTCTTCTTCTTCTTCTTCTTCTTCTTCTTATTATTATTATTTCATCAGCAGTTGTGTGTGTGTGTGTGTGTGTGTGTGTGTGTGTGTGTGTGTGTGTGTGTGTGTGTGTGTGTGTGTTGCGTGGTTATTTGATATTATTTCAGTCTTTATTGCTTCTCTTCAGACAACTTTAACTTAGAAAGGCCTTGGAAATTGTCGGTGGTAATGGGTTAGAGAGAGAGAGAGAGAGAGAGAGAGAGAGAGAGAGAGAGAGAGAGAGAGAGAGAGAGAGAGAGAGAGAGAGAGAGAGAGAGAAGGAAAGGATTGCCCCTACAGATCTACTATTACTACCTATTACTAACTGATTCTTTTCTTTCTCTCACCACCACCACCACCACCACCACCACCACCACCACCACCACCACCACCACCACCACCACCACGGATGCAGCAAAGGTGGTCCAGCACAGCCCGGCGCCACCCAGGGAGCAACACCAGACACCCTGCATCCCAGCATCACCACCACCACCACCACCACCACCACCAGTAACCTCAGTGCCCTTGCTGGGGGGGACTTGTGACGAGGGGGGCGCCCCAGTGTGTGTGTGTGCGTGTGTGTGTGTGTGTGCGTGTGTGTGTGTGTGTGTTATTAATCTCCACTATCACCACCACCACCACCACCACCGCCGTCGTTACCATTACTATAACTAAATCTCACGTGCCTTCATCCACGCCCAATGCTTTGCTCATCCGTCACGCCCACCAACACCACTACCGTCACCACCACCACCACCACCACCACCACCAACACCATTACTACTACTACCGTCTCCGCCGCCGCCGTCGCCGTCTCAGTCATCACTAATACCTCCTTGTGAAGCCGAATTTAGTTACTTTAGCAAACAAGCATCAGTGTTTACGTTTCTTCCA